>LPNX010082136.1:217923-252923 GCA_001517045.1 Pseudotsuga menziesii | reverse complement strand
ATGATGATCATGATGATGAAGATGAACATGATGATCATGATGATGAAGATGAAGAAGATGATGAAGATGAGCATTATGATGATGATGATGAACGCTATTTTTGTTTTTACAAAATGCGCACGCGATGTGTTTTTATATAACGCGCATGTGTTTTGTTTATTTACAATGCGCACGTGTTTTTCTTTAACTAAATTGCGCTTGCTTATTTTTTAAATTCAAAAATTTATTCCCTCCAAAGGATAAGGCCGAGCCTCCACCCATGCTTTCATGGAATTCCTATGCCTATGTGTCTGCTTTGTACTTTGCTTCGGATTCAACATGCCTGTGCCTTGGAGTATGATAAACCATGGCAAATTCAACATTATATCCAAATTTTTAATATGCTCGTGTTTAGCGGTTCGTCTGATTATGCTGCACGCCTCCATTTTTTATGAGATTTTAGAAACAGATATGGTTTTTTTTGCAGATTCTAAATATGTAAATTTTAACAAGAATACATAATTTTTTCTATTTTTTTCTTATTTATCTTCTCTCATCACTCCTCAACTCAAAAAACACACTGGTAGTGTTTCGTCCATATCTCTTTCGTTTCTCAACCATTTTAAAAAAAAATTGTATGGTGCACTAAAGAACACCAACCTCTACATGCTATAAAAAACCCATTTCCAAATAATTGCATTAAGACATTCAAATGCTGCACCCACAATTGACGTACCATTTTCGAGGTTTGATCTCTTAGATAATTAAAAACATATTTAAAAATATTATTTTTATTATGGGAAAAATTTTCGTGCACTAGTCCTATATGTTCTCTATATGTATACCAGTTTTCATAAGTTTATTCCATCATTTAGACACTTAGACGCTACACCCACAAAAACATATACCTTATAATTTGTCCAAAAAATAAAAAGTGCCCGTTAAAATTTATCTAACTTTAGATAGTTAACAGCATTTTCAATAGAAAAAATATATATATTTGGAAAGTTCATTCAATTTCCTACATTTCTTGTTTTTTACTGATCACAAGATTCATTGTGTAAGTGTCTCAAAATATGCATCCAAGTTGATGGATGCCTATTTTTTCAGTTTTGTATTGCATCTAATGCGCTAAAAGAGACCCTCAACTTCTTGTACACACCCTGCCACCGATCATAGAAGTTGTTTTACAACAGGAACAACCCATCCCATCAAGAAGAAAATTCTCTCGTCGTGGAACTAGTTGCATACAAAGAACAACAACTCCACATGATGTCGAAGAAACAGGATCTAGGTTGACCAACTTGTTGCCTGATTATGTTCCACCAAGGCTAGTGGAGGAACCTAAAGTTACTATTGGAAAGAATGCCAAATATCAGCTGGTAAATCCAACCATAACAAAAGGATTCCATGTGACGATGGCAATTCTCCCAACTTTAAAGAAGATGGGGTTCATCGACGATGACCTGCAGAAGTTCCCTGAACTTGAGATGAAGTGATATATGATCATTATCCAAGAGACCAAGGATGGACCTATTCATGTGGTCCCGATGGAGTGGGTTAGAGTATAGCATAAATATGGATTGTTGTTGCTGATGCATATGCCACATTTGGAATCTAATCTTAGTTGTGGTTCCCTTTATTCAGTCTAAAATCATCTGGAAACTTATGAATGATAAATTAATTTACATATGGAAACACAACATAAAGGGGAAAATTCTTATCGAGGGCCTTGAAATATTTCACCCTCTCAAATTATGGGTGAGACCTCAAGGATTGAATAACTTGTTTGATATCTTCTTTTCATCAACATTCACCCATTATGGATCACTTAGAAAATTCAGTCCCCCCTTCCCCCAATTTAGCTCATATGGATAAATGGCTAGTGATTAATTTTAAAGGATGCATACCTTTAAAAACATAAGAAACACATAGACATGGATGGGGTAATGTAGGGTTTATGGTGAATTAGGGATATCACTCTCTAGTGATGAGAATAATCTTCCACTAAGCTTAAATATGTTGAAGCACATTTCACATAGGAACAAGATATAAAAAACCAATGACTTTTTTATAGGTAATGACTCACAACCTACTCACATCAATCTACTTAGTGCTAAAAATATACACAAAAATGAATAAAGTGTTTCATTAAGATGTGTTGTTTTGAAAAAACATGGAAACTTAGAAACACTTATTCATCATGTAAATATTCTAAGTAGTTTTGGTATCTAGCATTCTAAGATTAAAACAATAAATGGACCAACCTTGAAACCTAAAGACATGTCTTCTAGAAATGGTCAAATAATATCTTGGACTACAATGCCCAAGTTCATTTGCTAGAAATTCCACGGGATGTAGAATAGATGGTGAATGAGTGTATTATAAAGGAACTCCTTGCATAAGGTCATCGGTTCAAAACTTGGTGGGTGCGAGCCTTACAAAAATGAAAATTCATCGGTGACAAAAAAATAAATGGAGGCCTATGTTCTTCATCAAGGAGTAAGGATAAAAAAATATTCAAAAAAATAAATACCATGCTCTTTTAAGACTTCATAATCATTAATCAACACCTAGATAGCAAAAATTTTGACAATAGATGGCCCTCTTATGAGCATCATCACAAGCATACACATCACAAAAATTGAAGTGTTAAAAGAGGGTCGGTTCTTTCACATTGTGGGATCATTGAACCCAAAGAGGGTCGGTTCTTTCACATTGTGGGATCATTGAACCCAAAGGTTGAATGATTTACTTCATTACTTTTGCACTTTTAGGTTTGTTTCACACTAATTTCTTATTTTAAGTATTTAATATGTTGTTGCATTTTATGCGGAAAATTTTAGTAATTTTTTTTCAAAAAAAATATTGTTGTATATATATAAACTTTGGATTTTTAAAAATTCATATAGAAACTTATCACACAACCTAATCCAAAATATTGATTAGTTTAGACTAACCTTTCAAAAAAATAATATATTTCCACACAAAGTTACTTTCATAATTTCATTCTAAGTATATCTCTTACATATTACATTCATTATTTATACAACTTTATGATATGTGAACCAATCCATAGTCATCTTTTATGATTCCAAAAAATACTCTAAGTATATCTCTTACATATTACATTCATTCTTTATGCAATTTTATGATTCCTTAGACCAATCCATAGTCATGAAAGATGTTCTTTATGGTTCCAAAAAATAGCCTTAAGCAAATGTCAGATTATATTTTCAAAAACATATTATGAAAATAGCTCAAAATGTTAAAAAACCAAAATTTATAGAAAATTTATATTGCTTATCAAATTACTTTAAAATATTAAAAAACCAAAATTCAGAGGAAACAATTTACTTATCATCTATGAGAAGAAAAATCTCAGCAATCTAATCACCCTAGTTTTTAGTTTTAAAACAAACTAAAATTAATATTCCAGGAAATCCAGATGTATAAACGTAGAAAAATTAAGTAAAGCAAACTAAAATTAATATGTAGAACCTCTCTCGGGAAAAACATGAATGTTTCATAGTTTTAGTATATCTTGCACCATTTTCTATTTTAAAATACCATTGAACAAAAGACCGAGTCTTTTTTAACACACTTTTAAGTAACGCATATATTAGAAAGCCCATGAAAAGAAAACAACACTTTTGAACACACTTTTAAGTAATTCATGTATTAGAAATCCTAGGAAAACAACAGACAGAGTTACAATATAAAAAACATCCACACCATTGCCATTGCTATAATTGAATGGATAGAGAATAATAGATATTCTAACAATATAAAATTTATTTATATTATTGTTTTCCATTATTGAAGAAAACAATATTGAAGGGACAGAAAGCATGATATATCATGAAAACAGAAAAATCATCTAGGCCATTGGCATAATTGAATGGATTGAGAACAACAGATATTCTAATGATATAAAACTCATCTATACCATTGTTTGTCATTATTGAATGGACCTAAAAAAACATATATTCTAACAATAGAAAAATCATCCACACCATTGTCATAATTGAATGGACCGAAAAAAACATATATTCTAACAACAAAAAAATCGTCCACACCATTGACATGATTGAATGGATAGAGGACAACAAATATTCTAACAGTATAAAATTCATCTATACCATTGCTTGCAAGTTTCTATTATTGAATAGACAGAAAACAACATATATTACAGATAATCTAACAATATAAAATTCATCTATACCACTGCTTGCCATTATTGAATGGACAGAAAACAACATATATTCCAACAACACAAAAATCATCCACACCATTGCCATCATTGAATGGATAGAGAACAACAGATATTCTAACAATATAAAATTAATCTATACCATTGCTTGCCATTATTGAATAGACAGAGAACAACATATATTCTAACAGAAAAATCATCCACACCATTGCATAACATATATTCTAGCAGCAGAAAAATCATCCACACCATTGCATAATTGAATGGATAGAGAACAACAGATATTTTAGCAATATAAAATTCATATATACCATTGCTTGCCATTATCGAATAGACAAAAAACAACATATATTCTAACAACAGAAAAATCATCCACACCATTGCATAATTGAATGGATAGAAAACAACATATATTCTAACAGCAGAAAAATCATCCACCCCATTGCCATAATTGAATGGATAGAGAACAACAAATATTCTAACAATATAAAATTCATCTATACCATTGCTTGCAAGTTGCCATTATTGAATGGACAGAAAACAACATATATTCTAACAACAGAAAAATCATCCACACCATTGCCATAATTGAATGGATAGAGAATAGCAAGTATTCTAACATATAAAATTCATCTATACCATTGCTTTCCATTATTGAAAAAACAACATAATCTAACAACAGAAAAATCATCCACACGATTGCATAATTGAATGGATCGAGAACAACAAATATTCTAACAATATAAAATTTATCTATACTGTTGCTTGCCATTATTGAATGGACAGAAAACAACATATATTCTATTAATATAAGAGAAAAATCATCCACATCATTGCCATAATTGAATGGATAAACAACAGCAGATATTCTAACAATATAAAAATCATCTATAACATTGCTTACCATTATTGAATTGACAGAAAACAACATATATTCCAACAATAGAAAAATGATCCACACCATTGCCATCATTGAATGGATAGAGAACAACAGACATTCTAACAATATAAAATCAATCTATACCATTGCTTGCCATTATTGAATAGACAGAGAACAACATATATTCTAACAACAGAAAAATCATCCACATCATTGCATAACATATATTCTAACAACAGAAAAATCATCCACACCATTGCATAATTGAATGGATAGAGAACAACAAATATTTTAACAATATACAATTCATCTATACCATTGCTTGCCATTATAATGGTTAGAAAACAACATATATTCTAACAACAGAAAAATCATCCACACCATTGCTATAATTGAATGGATAGAGAACAACAGACATTTTAGCAATATAAAATTCATCTATACCATTGCTTGCCATTATTGAATAGACAAAAAACAACATATATTCTAACAACAGAAAAATCATCCACACCATTGCATAATTGAATGGATAGAAAACAACATATATTCTAACAACAGAATAATCATCCACCCCATTGCCATAATTGAATGGATAGAGAACAACAAATATTCTAACAATATAAAATTCATGTCTATACCATTGCTTGCAAGTTGCCATTATTGAATGGACAAAAAACAACAGATATTCTAACAACAGAAAAATCATCCACACCATTGCCATAATTGAATGGATAGAGAATAGCAAGTATTCTAACATATAAAATTCATCTATACCATTGCTTTCCATTATTGAAAAAACAACATAATCTAACAACAGAAAAATCATCCACACCATTGCATAATTGAATGGATGGAGAACAGCAGATATTCTAACAATATAAAATTTATCTATACTATTGCTTGCCATTATTGAATGGACAGAAAACAACATATATTCTATTAATATAAGAGAAAAATCATCCACATCATTGCCATAATTGAATGGATAAAGAACAGCAGATATTCTAACAATATAAAATTCATCTATACCATTGCTTACCATTATTGAATTGACAGAAAACAACATATATTCTAACACCAAAAAAATCATCCACACCATTGCATAATTAAATGAATGGATAAAGAACAAATATTCTAAGAATATAAAATTCATTGCTTGTCATTAGGGAATGTACCGAAAACAACATATATTCTAATAACAGGAAAATCATCGACACTATTGTCATAATTTAATGGACAGAAAATTCATCCACACCACTGCCCTATGGAAACAACAAATATAATAACAACAGAAAAATCATCTACAAAACTGACATATTTGAATGGACCTCAGCCATTTATTTTGTCAAAATAGAGAGTTTGTTTGCGCTTTTCCAATGGAAATTAACATCCATTGGACAACCACAACCACCTACAGATCTGTTAAAAGAGAGAGAGAGCCTGTTCGCGCTTTCCAATGGAAACTGGCATCCATGTATCCGCCTCCGGGACAACCCGGTAGAAATTGCAATTCATTTGTTCTGATGTCATATTTCATCATACTCTCGCTGCCTCTCAGCATAAGCCATATAGTATCACGACCATTTCCTACCACAAGAAAATCTGTGCCTTCTGAGGATTTGATCATTTCTTCAATCAATCCAGCCTTGATAACATGAATCAGTTTCCACTTTCTTGGACCAAATCTCCATATACCTAATGAAAAATGCTCGACTATGGGGAGCTTTCCATACATCCCTTTTACATAGTCATCCTCCTTCAATCTTCCCACACATATATATCCAGTATCTCCAGGTGCTAAAACAAAGGGGAGCATAATGGGTAGTGCACCACCATGTTTTTTTAACTCTATTGGGGTATTCAAAAACCAAATTCCTTGAAAGGCGCCAGCATTGTTGTTGTTATTGTTAAAGTAATACTTCAGGATATGGAAGGTAGAGGAAATACATAATATAGTATTGTTACGGCCAAGACTCGTTAAAGGAGATGGAAAGCTCGTTGAGAAGAGAGGAGCACCATATAGAGAAATCTGATGTATTGTCCAGTCCTTTGTAGTGGAAGTATATTTAGCAAGGTGGAAACGATTTTCACCTTTATGGTCACAATTACCGAACAAATAAACTGCATAATTACCTGTGATCTTATCAACTTGCATCTCCGCTGTTCCGTGAACAATGAGAGACTGAAGGAATCCAACGCGGTCTTTGCTGTCTGGATAAAGCCTTGGCAAACATTTGGATCGGGCTGTGGGAGGATGGACAATAAATAAATTGAAGTCAGACCGAGCTACCAAATATAAACCCTCAGCAGTAGCTTTCACGCCGAGAGTCTTCATGTCCAACTCTTCCCAATCACAAGGAATCTTCAACAGAACCCAGCGTTGAGAGGCCAGTATAAAAGCCCAGATGTCTAAGTTATTGTTATTAATCACAATCACATCCTCAGTGTTACGATACATACGCTGGAATTGTCGGGAAGCATAAACTGCAGCCCAGTAATCAGAAACAGATCTAGATGCTAACACATCAGTCAATGAGATCATACAAAAAATGTATTCCAATATTACAGCTGGGAAATCGATGACTTTACCATCTTTCCGTTTTCCTTTCACAACAACAAGTGCCTTAGAATCCTTCTCAGACGCCCCTTCGGAAATTGGAACGTTGTAATAACGATTAAATTCTTGAATCAACAGCCCCATTGGAATTTTCTCTGCGAAGTGAGAGACAGCTTCTCTCCAATCACGGGTGAAGACAGAACTTAATTTCGGATGGTCTACAGATAATTTTCTCTTTCTTCCGCGTTCGGCTTTTTCATCTTTCTTTCGAGAGAGGAACTCTTCTATGTTTGGGAAAACTGCATCCAACCCGGAAGCCTTTTCTTTGTTGCGGCCGTCCATATCAAGATATAGGTGTTCCAAGTTGATTCAATATCAACAACAGTGTTATAATTGATTGTGTAAAAGAAGACTGAGGAAACGGACTCAGAGTTCTCTTACCTCACAAACCCTACCGGAAGAGAAAAAATGTTCTAAAAACTCAAGCGAGGCCACTCTGTTCTTATCTACCCACATAAACACTTTTAATATGGCTTCTATCCTTTATCCTTTATGTTATACACTTTTATTAGTGGATGGTAAACGTGGTAAATTGTTAGCCACCTAACCTCAAAGGCCTCAAGGCTCGAACGGATGACCTCTCCTCGAGGAGCACGTCTTACCAATTAAGCTAACCCTTGGGGCTATTGTTCGAACTTAAGTTATGAAACACAAGGTGGAAGGAAGAGTCAAAACAATTAATTAAAAAAACATATTAGATGGAGAGATAAATCTTTTTATTAGGCAATAAACTTAAAAAGATAATATAATAATGAAGTTGTTAGCTCTTATTCTTTTAAGTTGACCATCAAACAATTAATTAGTTCTTATCTTTTCATGATGGTGGAGAAAGAGCATCAATGCTAATGGGATCAACTAACGTATTAGTCTAAAAAATTGACTATTTAAGTCCGAATATGCATTTTTTTTAAATACTTTAAAAATTTTGTTGAGATTTTCCAACATCTAGGTTAAGTTCTGAAATTTTGAGTGTTTAACGGGTTTCATAGGGCGGTGAATCTATTTTTACCATCAAAATATCGATTAAAACACCTTTAAATTTTGATTTTGCAAAATTAAAAATATTAAATTCCTAAAACAATTGAGCATATAATAATGGAGTAGTTAGTTCTTATCCTTTCAAGTTACAAGTCAAATAGTTAATTAGGTCTTATCCCTTCATGATCGTGTATAAAGAGCACCAATGAGGGATGCACTATAGCACACAGTATGTAGTATGTAGAAGAATTAGTGAAAATAATAAAATAATACTTGATTTTTCAAAATCTAGGTTAAGTTATGAAATTTTGAGTGTTTAAGGGGTTTCTTAGGGTGGTGAATCCATTTCTACCCTCAAAATATCCATTTAAACACCCTTAAATTTTGATTTTGCAAAATAAGAAATATTAAATTCCTAGAAAAATTGAACATATAATAATGTAGTTAGTTCTTATCCTTTCAAGTTACAAGTCAAATAGTTAATTAGGTCTTATCCCTTCATGATTGTGTATAAAGAGCATCAATGAGGGATGCACTAGTTATAGAAGAGTGTGTAGAAGAATTAGTGAAAATAATAAAATAATACTTGATACATAAATAAAATATCATTCTTTGAGAGGAGTGCCATCATCCATGCATTATAGCCCCTTTGAATAGTCAACACACAATTAAATAATCATTTTTGGCAAGCGAACTAAACATTTTTTTTCAGATAAAAAAAGCCTGTCCTTGTTATTCTTTATTAAGAATCAAAGGGCAGTGTGAACACTCACCCGAAAAGAGTTACATGTCAAAAGCAACATGATACCATATGAGAACACATCCGGACTGTGGTCAGGGGGAAAGGCGAACAAAAGTGGGATGTCCCATCAGATATTAGTCTTATCTTCACAGAGGTCTCATGTACCCATCCAAATCTATCGTGAACCAAGGGGATTCCGAGCTGCTGTTCAGAATCAACCACTCATTAATTGCATCAAGCATTAAACAAAGTGGATACAAAACTCCACACTTCCAATGCTCAAAAGAGCTGTATCGATTTTTTGATGACCAGATGGTCATTCTTAAATTCAGAAAGACAGCCAGTACCAGGAGTAAGAGAGAGTGCTGTTTTTGAAAGGCTGTCAGCAATCCGGTTGTGTTCACGATAGATGTGACTGAGAATGAGATCCGGAAAGCTTCGAAGAAGCTGTTGTGTTTCCCTACACCAGTGATGGAGATCTGGTGGGGTGAGGGCAAATAGACCCTTTGCCCAATTTATGATGACTTGAGAGTCACTGTATATATGGGTCAGTGGGATATTCATCATTTGGGAGGTGAACAAAAGGGCCCAAAGACCCAGAAGTTCAGCTTTTGTATTGGTGCCATATCCGACCCCCAGCGCACAGTCCAGATGGTGATGATTATTAAGGTACAAGCAAAAACCAATGCCCGCAGCTGATGATGTAGAGGCACCGTCAAAAAAACCACAAGGGTAAACCATGTTTGGTGTATGTCCAATCCTTCTTTCTTTTTTCCCCATCTGTTTGCTGGAGGGAGGCCTAGAGAGTGGCAGAAATGCAGAGTTAATGATCTGATAGAAAATTCCACTGACAGTCGGCTTCTGTCCATCGAAGAGAGCTCTGTTCCAAGATTTCCATAATGCCCAGATAGTATGATGTGGCAAGAAAAAAATAGGGGAGCTGCGAGCATGAGAATTTACCCAGAATGCCAAAAAAATAGTAAAAGAGTCGAATACAGTAGGCAGTGATATATGAAACTGTTCACATAACAGCTCCTGTAAACGTTTCCAGAAGGAGCAGCGAGAGAAAAGGTGTGGAACGGTCTCCTCCTCAGCGTGACATAGCAGGCATATACCCGGTCCCATTTTACCTCTTCTTTGAAGATTGTCCCATGTGAGGACTTTATTCTTTAACACAAGCCACGTGAAATAGCCGATTTTCCTCGGGAGTCCTGATAACCAAAGAGAAGAATACATACAATTACCTGGAGCTGGGTGATGTGAATCAACAATATATTCATATGCTGAAGCAGCTGTGATCTGTCCAGTTTTTTTATTGTAATCCCAAAGGAGAATGTCCTGATTCCCAGTAAGACGAATGCCCGAGCTGTTCAAATGGCTGATAAACCTGTCCCATTGTGATTTCCAGTCACCTGCTATGAGAAGTTCTTCCGCTGTATACCAGTACTTGCAAGCATCTGGGAGAGAATTACGGGCCTGAGCAAGGGATATAATGCCCAAATCCTCCAAATAGTGTCTCAACCCCTCAGAAATATGAAGAGTATCAGGAATGCCGTAAATTGGGTCAATGCCAATCTTTATGTCAAAACCGTTGCCAACCTGCCATGAGAGTTGTTTACCCATCCAAGGAATCACCTGAAGGAAACCACGCCAGATAATAGATACACCCCTTGAACAGAAATGTTTGCCCCTTAGCCATGTGACCACAGAGTCACCTTTCATATACTTAGTAGAAAGCACCTGATTCCAAAGGCTGTCACAAAATAGAACATCCCAAAAATTATTTAAACGAAGTGCAATACTTGACCAGAAGAAATTTTTTATGCCCCATCCTTCATATTTTTTAGGCCACGAAAGATCAAACCAGCTGACTAAATGATAGCGACGCGAATTGCCATTTGAGCCCCACAGAAATGCAAAAGTAATACTTCTGAGTTTATTCAGGATAGCCTTCGGGACAGGAGCCAAGCCCATCCAATAGACAGGAATGCTACAGAGTACAGATTGAACCAATATCAGTCTACCCCCCAATGATAGCAATTTGTGGGACCAGTGACAGATCTTGTTCTCAAATCTTTTTACCAGCCAGAGCCAATCTCTAATTTTGTAGCTGTGAGGTTTAAGGAAATAACCCAGGTAAGTAATACCTTGAGCAATAGGAGACATTCTATAGGGAATAGATCTAGAGAGATTGAGAAGTTCCGAGTCAGGGATATTATGGTGTAAGATGACTGACTTGTCCAAGCTGATCAACATACCAGATGCTGAACAGAAAGTATCCAGAATAACTTCAAAGGCAGCCCATTCCCGAAGGGAGCCATGCCCCAAGGCAATAACATCGTCCACAAAGAGCAAGTGTGTTAATGCTAGGGTAGGCGAGATTTGAATACCCCTGACCAGACCATTATTTCGAGCATCTGTAATAAGTAGACTAAGACCTTCAATGACCAAGATGAATAGAAGGGGAGAAAGGGGACAACCCTGACGGATACCACGGGAAGCAGGGAAGAAGCCTGAGGGTATTCCATTAATAACTAAACATGAGACAATTATATTTGGAGTTGTCTAACGAGGGGAATTTTTCCCCTCTCGACGATCCCATTTCGCCCTGCCTCCAGGGACAACACACTCCATGCAAAGAATTCGTCTCCTTCGCTCAGCTCCACTCCGTCTCATCTTCGTTAATGTCTCAATGTCGTCCACCACCGTCCCGGACCCACACTCCTGCAAGGTGCTGCTAATTCCAGTCCATGCATTAATCTAACGTGCGAATCAACACTACCTCCTGATATTCAATCCCGAGAATACATTTATCAATCCATAGCTTTCTTTGGGAGCTTTCTAATGAGGGGACTTTTTCCCCTCCCAACGATCCCATTTTGCCCAGCCTCCGGCAATAGCACACTCCATGCAATAAGTCTATATCCTCCCCTTATCTCCATTCCATCTCGTCTTTGTTAACGTATCAATGCCATCCACCACCGCCCAGGACCCACACTCCTGCAAGGCGCTGCTATGTCCAGTCCATGCATTAACCTAACACACGATTCAACACTACCTCCTGATGTTCAATCTCAAGAATACATTTAGCAATCCACAACTTTCTTTGTAACTTGTTCAAAGAAACGCAGTCCGCTGGAGGAGTGCAGGTACCGGCTCCAACAATTCTTCTTAGCAGAAGCGATGTGCAGGTTACAGGTAAGGATTCTTACATTTCAACCCCTCCTTTCAGCAGTGTTGGGTATGATCCTGTAGGATATTAGAGTTTTGAATAATGTGATCCCAACTGAAAGCCTAGCTCTCATTGCTCCTTTTTATTTTCAAATGCTAACTAATAAAACTCCAGCGGATGAAAACTGTTTCTGTTACATTGCTCTATTGAGTTTGAGGATTTTGGGAAAACCAAAATGTTCTCATGGTGGATAATACCCAAATGAGTAATACCCATTACAGTGGATAAAACTCAAAAAAACTTGGTTTATGATTTGATGGATTTGTTGTTCCTCTTCAATTAACGTTCCTTCCATATCTCTGAGAGCATGAATCCTTTCCTTTCCAAATTAGAGTTGACTCACCTCCTAACTGACTTGCCTCATAACCCATTTTGTCCCATGGCTTCTTCCCGTCCCGTCGTGCTGGGTGATTGGGTGATGTCGCCTGTGGTTCAAAATGTATATGGAAATGGGTGAGTGTTGTTGGTAAGTCCTGTTGTCCTTTGTAATAAGATTTGAGTAACCGTGTTTTAAGTATTGAAAATAAAATAATATTTTAAAATGATGCTAACGAACAAGGCTCACTGGTATTGTGATAGAATGCTCTGATGTATGACTTTCTAGTTTTAGCACCTTCATAACTTGTGGATCAATATTGGAGTTTTAAACCAACTAGGACGTTATACATTTATTAAATTGAAATTTTTTTTGTGCATACATGATATGGATAAATTGACGAGTAAAAAACAAATTATTATATGGGCATTTGGTGAAAGCATGCCAAACATAGTTGCTTAATTATTTTGTCAAATGACATAGAGTGTTTTTAAAACCCAAGGGCAACATTAGGTCCTTGAGACTAATGGAATCTATCAACACGAAAGAAAAGGAGCAAAGCAATTCCACCTCATAGAAATACTTAGAAACCTATTTGAACTTATACATTCAAGATTACATGTTGGAATCTTTGATATATAGTATGCATCTCCAAATTCATGCATTAATCACATAATAATTACAAAATCCTAAATCCTATGCATCGAGCATGTATTTTCACATTAAATTATGCAAGTGTATAAGCAAGTTGGCAACGTTTCACGAAATGGTTAGAAAATCCTAAATGAACAAGAGAATTCATTACGAGGTTCACTTTTGTGCATTGTCTTGGTGTTAGTATAGTTTTTGTGCATTGTCTTGATGTTAGTATAGTTTCAATTTTTCATATGAATGAGGCTTAGTTTTTATATATTTTTTGTGGCATTTTTGTATTGAGAGTATTCCAATCACAAGTGTGAGTGTTTTATAGATTTAAAATTTTTATTTGTAACCAAAAAAATAATATACTATAAATGATGGTAGGAAAAGTCAGTGTATAATAGTATAAAGCATAAATTTTGGTATGCTAAATAGATTTAATCTATAATAAATTATAAGCATTATGGTAGAGGAATTGATATTTTGAAATTTATATATGTTTGATTATTCTTTAAAAATAAAATCTGAAATTTGTTTATGCAAGTTGTCCACCAAGATCATTGTAGAAAATTTGAAGGTCGTTAATGTTGAACTATTTTTTTCCTAGCAATGTTGATTTGTGTTACATCAACATTAAGGGACTACAATGCAAAATAACCATGTAGACATTAATTGTACAATTAGATAGCATCAAATGAACATGAAATCGACTAACATAAAGTTAGATCTGCTTTCTTATGATGGAAAACTAGGCTATGACAAATGTTTTACTCCTTTGATTCCCTTATGCCCTTACAACTCTCCAGAGACGAGAGGGGTTTTATCCCTATTATATGAAGTTCAATGGAATTGGGTAATGAATGCTCTTTTGGCTATATATATATAGAAAATCCCATTTTTTCTATTAGTACCTATAACCATACTAGTTAATAAATAACCATACTACGAGAAATTGCGTTCACATACAACTAGGGCCTAGTAGGCCCCCACCACTATTTGTTGAATTGTACTCTATTTAACTCTTTAATGACGGGTACCATCTAGAAGCAAGAGAAAAACATCACTGCTTCCATCAACTATGTCGAAAGAATACATGTCACTTTTTTCTTGAGCTCTAAATTCCTGTTACAACTCCTAACTCTAATTTGAATCACTAGCGTTGTTCAAAAGTATTTGGAACTAAACACAACCAAACCCCAATTTGCTTGCCAAAAATGTTAGTCAAAATCCCTATCCACAACCAACAAAATTACAATTCCCAGTTTTGATTTTTATTATAAAAAACATCTGAATGTTGATGTACATTAAAATTAAAGACACTAGGTGCATTGGAAGATCATGGTTAGTAGCATATGTACGGGGTATGTGTATGTTGGCGACATACCCACATCTCGCACACGTTGCACTAGTGTACTTATTAGCTAATTATACAATACAATTTGTTAGGTGATGTAAGATGCATTGTGTATAAATGATTTTCTAAAATAATTTATGTCAATTTATGTGAATTTATTGTCCGTTGGCATCTAATGATATATTTTTTTTATTTTGTTCTTGTTTATGCAGTTCATCCGATACAAACAAGATGGTACAACAATGGACTTTGTGCTTTCAAGTGTCCTTTTATCCTAACCCAGGACACACCATCATTGAATATGTACTGCACAACAATTTTTTGAATGAGGCTTTCCAAAGAAAAAGAGAGATACCTGGGACGACAATGAACAATGAAGCTTATTACATTGCGCTTATAGAAGGACTAAAAACAACGAAAATGTATAGTGTGGAACAATTATCAAATGAAATGTTATCAACTTTTCTTGTATCAAAATTTAGGCTTGCACATTGTTACACATTTCGATATGTGCATGTTTTTTTTTTGTAATTGTTTTGGTGTCACTCATGGTGTGACTCTTTTAATAAAGAAGAATGTTTGCTAGCAAGCTGTAATGGTTGGTGTAAAATTTTAATCTTGAGCCATGCATAATTTTAAGTCTCTTATCATTGTGCAATAGAAGGATATTGTTGTTGTCATTTCTACATATTGAGAGGTTGTTGATATCTTTTCTTGTTTATGGTTTCACTTTATTAATGGTTGATTAGTTCTATCATCAATATTCATGATCATGTTTCATACATATGTATAAACTTAGAAAATGTATCCAAATCACTCACTTCATAAACCACATTAGAAGAGTTACTATACAAACTAAACCACATAACTAAATACAAGTCTCTTTTTGGTCGGCTGTATATAGTACGTATTTTGTTTTGTTTTGTCAAACTTGTGAATTTGAAGAACTCATTCTTCAAAATAAAATAAAAATTGACAAATATGATGAGAATAAATCCATGCAATTATTCCCTTTTAAATCCAAATGTTTGACAAATATGATGTTATGTTGGAATTTATGCGTTGCAATGCCACTCCTTCCTCTCGCTTTTGATAAATGTGATTGGGATTTATAAGGAGCACAAGTGCCTTACAATTCATCTTGATGTCGTCACATAATATACAAGATGAATTTGTTTTCTCAAATAAAAGAGTATTAATGATTGAAATGCATTCATGTCTAATCACTGACCCCATTTATTAGTCTTGTCAATTTTTTTCAATCATACAATACTTTATTGATTCATCTCGATGTTGTCACATAATATATAAGACGAATTTGTTTTCTCAAATAAAAGAGTATTAATGATTGAAATGCATTCATGTCTGATCATTGACCCCATTTATTAGTCTTGTCAATTTTTTTCAATCATACAATACTTTATTGGATGAGCTTGTTCAAATGCACATAATGGTTTCTTTATTCATTTTACTTTAGATTCAAGCTGGCAGCCTATAGATATTTCCTGTAATGATTGAGCCTTTTATTTCTTTGATTGAAAAATGTAGTCTTGGGCCAAACAGTTCGATAACCCCTGTCCTATAAAGACAACCCTCTAGAATATGAATTTCCTATAAAGACATAACCCTTTAGAATAAGATTTTAATGAAGCAAGTCATTTTAAAGTGTCCATTTGTATATCATGTGTTTGGATAATGTTAGTTCAAATTCTAGTATGCTAACTGATATCATGAAAGAGAAAGATACATTATTGCAAAGCACTGTTGTATAGTAAAATTGATACACTTCAGATAAACCCGTATATCATGAAGAGAAAGATACATTGTTAAGATGAATTTCGATATCATAAAAGAGATGAACAAGATAAACCACAATATAATAAAGAGAAAGATAACATTGTAATTTTTTCAAAATATTTTCCAAATTATAGCAGGTGCTAAGAAATAAATGCTCTAGATTTAAATCCTTCCCGAGGGGGATTTTGTGCGGCCAAAGATGGCGCTTCTCCTCTTGTGCTGTAAGCACCTAGCATATAGATAAACATCACAACATTGATATGTTAACAACATCCAATACATTAATATAAATTGAGTTGTTATATAGCCTATATAGAGCATTTTCCTCACCTTATAGCCCACCGATCGGTGTGTTCTCAATCAACCGATCGTGTTCTATGGAAGGAAGACCCCTGGTTGAAGCACATGTGGATGTCATAAAAAAAAATTAGAGGATTGAGCATACGACGATTTCAACAATGAACATCACAATAAGTTATATGTTTGCAAGCATACACACTCCACATGTGAGAAAATGTATATATGTCTAGATGCACTACTAAATTGATGTGGAAAGAAAGAACAACAACTAGATTGTGAAAGAGTGCCAAACCTCGTAAATAACGGATTGATGTGTTCTCGGTCAACCAGCCGTGTTCCACGGAAGGAAGACGCCCTGGTGAAGTACCTGTGTAAGTCATAAAATCTCGTCAGAACCAAATTCGCACATAAAGCACTATGCATGTGAAAAAATCCATAAATCAACCAGGAGTATCGTACAATGTACGTGGAATTGTAGGTACGCCGGACTGGTGCTGCAAGCACCTTTTTCTTTGTGTTGAAGATGTTGTGTTTGAATGTTGCCCCTCTATGAGCACACACACTCCACACGTAAGAAAATGTATATGTCTAGATGCACCACTAAAGTGATGTGGAAGGAAAGAACAACAACTAGGCTATGAAAAAGTGCCAAACCTCATAGATCACAGATCAATGTGTTCTTTGTCAACCAGTCATGTTCCACTGAAGGAAGACCCCTCGTGAAGCACCTGTGTATGTCATAAAAGCTCGTCAAAACCAATATTCACACCTAAAGCACTACACATGTGAAAACATCTATAAATCAATTAAGAGTATTGTACACGGTACCTGGAATTGTAGGTACGTCGAACTAGTGTTGCAGGCACCTTCGTCTTTGTGCTGAATACAACGTGGTTGACTGCTGCCCCTTTGCAAGCATACACACTCCACACGTAAGAAAATGTATATGTCTAGATGCACTGCTAAAGTGATGTGGAAAGGAAAAACAACAACTGGGCTGTGAAAGAGTGCCAAACCTTGTATATCACTGATTAGTGTGTTCTTGGTCAACTGATCATGTTCTGCTAAAGGAAGACCCCTAGGTGAAGAACCTATGTATGTCATAAAATCTCATCAGAACCAATATTCGCACGTAAAGGACTATGCATGTGAAAACATCTATAAATCAATCAGGAGTATCGTACAAAGTACCTGGAATTGTAGGTACACTGGATTGGTGTGGCAGAGCACCTTTTCAAATTGGACCTTAAAAGTACTGCACCTTATTTGCTTCTAAATTTATATCAGACATATACATTGCAACTAGCAGTTGGAGGTGTTATCACTTCGTTTGCAACAGTCAATTTATGGCCCGGGAAGAATTTAGAAGGGTCATGTTCAAGGGAGAATTATACGTACACCCTTCAGGTTATCCAATGGACAGTTGTAACACCCCAGTGTTGACCCCATTTGCATTAAAAGGTACATGATGTATATATTGTAATTAATCATGGTGTGGAGCTAAAGGAAAAAGCCCCACCATTGATTTGGTTGTGTTATGTTTCAATGAGTGGGGTCATTTTCGATGGTATATTGTGATATTCAGAACCTTATAGCTTTGGCATCATGTAAATACGCACTTTAATTAAAATGAACCCAACCAACTACGTCAATGCAACCATGATGGAAAGGGCATGATTTTCCTAAGGATAAGGAGGGGAACTATTAAACCTTGGGCCTATGGGCAGGGTCCATGTGTGAGCTGTTGAACCCATTTGGTTGTCACTCACCCTTTTGCCTTACTCAACTTTCCTTGTCTCATCATCCAAGAGCCCCATTTAAAACCCCTGTTGTTAGTTGGGGGCAGTTATTGCTGGGAAGTGGTGGGTGGCAGGACTGTCAATCCTTGCCCACACGCCCACTCCACAAGCAGACTCTCCATATTTGTGTGGGTAGGGGAAGCAACGTATTCCATTCTCTCCACGACTACTTTGGGGGCATTCTCCCATTCTCTCCAAGCTTGCTCATCTTCACACATAGTCTGGAAGTGGCCATCCTCATGCAGAGACGTTCTGTTTTCCTCACGCACTAGTTGGGACTCTCCATCATTTTTCCTCACGTAGAGAGCTGGGGGTGTGGTTTCGGTCATTCACGATTACTACTGTGTGCATGTGTGTTTCCATACCGATTTGTGGTCTATGTGTCTGTTTCCCTCACGACGGTCTGAGAGTCCGATTTCTTCTTCCATTTTGGGCTGTGTAATTTTCCTGTGGCTTCATTGCTGAGATCAGGGATATTTTTTTCCCCATATTGTTTGTTGTTGTGGGTTCATTTACATTTTTGTTTTGCTATAGGTTATTGTTGAGTCTTTTTGGCCACGATAGGGCCAAGAACAACTCAGGGATCGATTTTCCCCTGTCTAAGCTGTCAATCGCTTGTTTGGCTATGTGTATGTAGTGGTTGGTCTTCGAACTGTGTTAGAGTGGGGATGAGGGCTTGGTTTGATTGATAAACCTGGTGTGTTTGGGAGCCACATAGATAGAGCTAGGGGGCTGGCTTTCTTCTCCACAACCCCAGAGTAGCACTGGAAAGGGGGGTCAGGGCCTAAGGGATTGTGTAGCAGAGAAGGGACTGATTTCCTGGTGTTGGGTGTGTGTGGGTGTCCTAGAAGTCAGGCTAGTTTTGGTGCAGGAGTCCTTAGCTCTTCAATGAGCTCACCAACTTAGCATTCAGCTTCTCTCGGTTCCTTGATAGCCTGATAAACCCTACTGTGTCGGCTTGGCTGATTTGTGTATCCTTGGCTTTATGTAAGCTTGCTTGTTCCTTATTCCTTGGGGAATCATTCCCAACTTGGGGGTGGTAGCGTTGCTGAGAGATTAAGGAGCACGCTGGCCTATGGTTGGGGGGAAATTTGCAGCGACATAGCTGGTTGCGAGACGAGTTCTTTACAAGATAAGTATTCTCCTCTATTTCATCTCTTCAATTATATTTGATGTCTAATGAATTATAATGAACATGTTGAATGCTTAAATGTATGTTTTGATTCCGCTATATCTTGAATAATTATGCATCTTAGTATGCTTTATGTTTCAAGAATTTTAGTTTTATGTATATTCATGTTTATGGGGCAGTTTTCTTGGACGGTCAATGGTATGGTAGTGTCCTCTTCACTAGTCGGAGGGTCAAGGACATTACAGAGTGGTATTAGAGCCAATGTTATAGCATCGGCCTGAATGGGCCATGAAGAATCATCTAGCAGAGGAAGGTTGTCCTATGCCCAACAGAAATAAGAAGAAATCTGTGTATGACAGATTTTTTTTGAAATTTTTTGTCTAAGGGTGGAAATCATTAGATGGCTTAGACTAAAGCTCATCTGATACGTCGGAGGACTTAGTATGAAGCTCCTTCGATGCATTAGATAACATAGTCAGAAGACCACCCAATGGGGGGCAGGTGGAAGGAATTTTTGAAAATTTTCTAAGTGTTGGATCGTCGGATCATCGAAGAAGACTAGTGGAGGGAATTGTCGATACGTTGGCTCATTTAGTTGAAAAGCAGCCTGATACAGACCCAGTGGCGATGGAAAAAAATAGATGAACTCGGAGCCGATACGTCGGTTAGATCGACAAGTTTGAGCCACAATGGCGGTGAAAAATAGAGGAAGATGGAGCCGACGTGGGTGAAAGTTGAAAAATATTCTAAGTTTTGGGATGTTTTGGAAGCCTTCAGATGAAGATCGCCGAAACGTTGGCACATCTAGGAGGATGGAATTCTAATACATCGGAGGACTTAGTTTGAAGCCTCTCCGATGCCTGGATCATCGCAGTGGAAGGCAGCCCGATGGGAACTATGGAATGAAAATTTCAAAAAAAAAATTCAAAATTGTTTTCTAAGTGCTAAGACCGTCGGCTCATCGGAAGCCTTGGTGGGAAGCTCCTCTGATGCAATGGGTAGCTAGTCGAAAGACCCTCTGACACAAACCATCAGCGATCGGTGAAGAATAGGGGAAGAAGGAGCCGCAGTGTCGGCTATGTTGTCTGATGATGAGCCGCAACGATGACAAAAGAAAGGGAAGGCTCACTAGAAAGGATCCGTAGCGGTGAAAATTAGAGGTGTTGAGAGCCGATATGCCAGGAAAAATAAGCCAGTGAGAAGAATTTTTTTTGGCTGAAGACCGCCGAAACATCGACCCACTTAGTCAGAAGTACATCCGATAAAGACCATCGGCGTCGACGAGAGCTAGAGGATGGGAGTGTCGACGAGAAGAAGAAAGAAGAATTTTTTTCCAAAAATTCTCCTGAGTGTTAAAAGCATTAGAGAAAATTAGTTGTTTGGTCTGCCGATGCGGTGACAAACATCGGTGAAAATTAGACGATGGAGCAGCCGATGCGGCAGAAAACATTGGCAGAAAATAAATGAGGAAGGTGCCAATACGTCGGCGGAAGAAAGGTGATGAAAGTGCCAATACGTTGATGAGAAGAGGGTGATAGAGCTGATACGGCAGTGACAAAAGGAAGAAGTGTAAAAAATCATTGGAAGAAATTAGATGATCCAACCGCCGATGCAGCAGTGGAGGAATGAAGAAGATAAAATTTTCAAAATTTTTTCTAAGTATGGAAATTGTCGAAAAATTTTAGTTGATTGAGGAGCCATAGTGTCGGCGGAGATCACCTGAAGACCGTCGAAACGTCGGTTTATTTAGTTGAAAGACAGTCCGATACAGACCAATGGCGAGGGTGAGGGTTAGAGGAAGAGAAAGCCGACGGAGCAGTAGGGAAAGCAAGTTGATGTAGGCTCCGATATGTCGACAGAAAGAGAAGAAAGTGGATCCAACAAAGCGACTGGAAGAGAGAGTACGTGTTGCAATGGTGGCAAAAGGAAAAGGATGAAAGCGCCAACGCAGAGGAGAAAGAAGGAACTTTCGCTGAATTTTTTTTCTAAGTACAGAAAACATCAAAGAAGATTAGTTGATATGATCGCCGACACATCAGAGAAGATTAGTTGTTCGGACAGCCGACACGTCGGAAAAATTTAGTTGATGGGACCACCGATGAACGTTGGAGAAGTTTAGTTTTTTGGTCCATTGACACATCGGAAGAATTTAGTTGTTTGGGCCACCGAAGCGTTGGAAGCTTAGACAACTAAGGATCTGATATGTTGAAAAATTAGTGGGGAAGAGACTCCGAGTTAAAAAGGGAAAATTTTGAGTTTTCAAGTGGGATTTCTTAGCAAATTCCAACAGTCTTTCAGTGGGATTTTCAGTGATTTCAAATGGATTTTCAAGGCTGAAAAGGAAGGAAATTCTAGGTGGCTTAAGTTGGCATTCCCGAACGGAATACAGTTGTGTGTAAAAGTGCATAAATTTGGTGAAAATCATCATTTTAGAAGTGGTGTGATTTTCACACCCAAGGTCAAAATGGAGCATGTGGATAGTTGTTTGAAATCTTATCCAGCAGGGAACAAGGGAGAACCACAATAGTTTGAATGCGGAGCAGAAAAGTACTAGTGGTTGTTTTGAAAAAAATGTGTTGCTGTCAATATGGACAAATCGAGAAATTGCATGCCTAGAGGTAGCAAAGGCCATGAAGTTGAACCAGCCGTTATGTGGAAGAGGAGCTCCATGCAAAGATGAGGGACTTGAAAAGGGAAATTTCCTTAACCCCTGTCTTACTAATTATATTATATTTTATAAGTTTTGTACATAAAAGGTATGGGGATATGTCTTGCACGCATAGGATATTACATATTGGTAAGAGTAGTGGGAATTATACATTTACAATGAATCACTAATGGTAAATATTCTATTGGTGTTGGTATTGGTAGAAAAACCAACGACAACATGAGCATGGCTGAATATGTTGCTGATTTTGAAGAAGGTGACCAGCAACCTTATGGAGAAGGGGATAAGGCAACAAATCCAGGATCAAAAGTTGGTGAGTGGATTCTGCAATCTCCTACAAGAGACCAACTAAACTGGTAATGTCAAGGGTGTAAGTAGGATCCATGCAGGTAATGGTTTAATTATGACAATTGCATGGAATGGTAAGGGAAAGAGGTACATACCATGTGGTTATTTAAGATTTATACTACATTCATATAGAAATATATACCCTGCCCTGTAAATGTTGATATGAACTTGATAACCAGAACAAGTGAGGACTGGTGGTCTTGATTATAGTAATGCATCCTATATGAAGTAGTCATGGTTAGGCCACAGTATGTTTGACTGCGTAGTATTCCTGAATCAATACAAGGTAGCATTGGGTGGATATGCATTAAGATATTTTATAAATATTGTAGTTATGCATTGAATGGATGCATATGAAAAGTTTGAGTAAATGTTGTAAATATGCATACATAAGTATGGGTGCAAATGTTGTGATGCATTGCATGAATGCATCGAGATAGTGCATGTGTTATTATGACTAACCAATGACTGAAATGATGAATTGATGATAATTCTAGAATCCTTTCAAGAGCTGTTATGTATGCAAGATAGTAAGTGCATGAAGAGGGTAGTCATGATTGATTGGTTGCTAGAATGCTCCATGGAAGGGAAAGGTGGTACAAATGATACGCCTGTGAAGTAAGGAGTATCTAAACATTTCATTTAAATTGCATAAATGATGTGACTATACCTTGCAATTTTAGTATGATAATGATTCACGTGAAGTAAATGAGTTTTGGTAATATTGATGTGATTAACAGATAGAAGTGTTTGAATTCTATAATTATGAAAATGCTTCAATGATTGTTGCAGCAATGAAAAAGTTATATGCATCAAGACTTACCAAGTGTTTGGCTGATTGAAGTTCATATTTTAGGTGGATTGTTTGGGGCATGGCAATGTGGGTAAGACCATGACAAAGTTTGAAATCTACCGTGTGAAAGAGCCAAACCTCATGAGAAGAGTCTCATGGCTGTGAAATTAGTTTGTATGCAGAATGGGTTGTCAGTTTGAACTTGTAAATTTCAGATTTGAGAAATTGCTGACAACTACTAATCACTATTGGCTTGCATAGAATTGTGTCAGGAGGAAGTGTTGTAAGTGGATGTTCATATTATGCTAGTAAGCATAAAATTATAATGGGATTAGTGGTGCCTCTTACAAGAAACCAACAAATGAGGATCACCTCATTAACAAGAGAATCAATTTTTACAGTAGACAGAGTTGCAAATTCATAGTGAATTTAATTACTAATGCCATTGCTTGGTTATGGAACAATCAAATTTAGATTGTATTAGTAGATGATGATTAACTGTTTGGCTACTTGATGAATGTGCCAAGGGTACACATTGTAGGAAGACCATGTGTGATGGGCTACAGGAGCCAAACTTCATGGGAAGGTTCCCATATCTTGGAAATGGGTTTCGGGTGAAACTCCATTGGACATTTTGTTGGGCAATAGGGTAGACCCGGGTTTAATCCTTTTGAGTCGCACCAACAAAAGACCCATAGTGTTGGCCCTTTCGGCAACAACCTGCGCGCAGGTTGCAGTCTCACCCGAAACAGCTATGGGGTGCCGCAGAATCAGGTTTTTGCAAGCAGAGAGGGGTGTTACTGTACCTTAACCTTTAATAACCTTATTAATCAATAATTACAAAGCTTTACCATTCATTCATACACAACTTCGCAGATTGATACCAGCCGTGACTTGCTTAACCCACTACAGGGAATTCACAGCGAAGTTTGTTATTAGCAGTGATCTAATTTATCAAATATATTCAGTTATTAATGCATCAAATACAACAGAACAGAAACAACACAAGAAACCACGACACAAGATATAACGTGGTTCACCCCCAGTGTAGGGGCTACGTCCACAAACTCTGTTTATTCAACTTCCTTCAAAACCACAGTTTTGATCTCCGCACTCAGCTGCAGATCCCTTCAGTCCCTAAAAGCCACGCACACAGCAGCAGGCCCCTGCGCACATAGCTGCAGGTCTTTCCTCAATATTCTTATAAAAACCCTCTGCGCACTCAGTTGCAGAGGTCGTCCACGCACATAGCTGGGACTTAACCTTGCATTACAAAATCAACCTTAGCTTCACCTTAATCTTTCTTACATCATAAAACCTAACCTTTCTTCATTACATAAGCGATTATTTATACTGTGCAATTTTACAAAACCATGGTCTTAAACCATGGGCACCCCAAACCCTAAACCCTGGACTTAAACCATGGGTTTATTACAACAGAAGACTTTGACTCAACCTCGATACCCCTAAGACTGTTTTGAGTCAATACCCACGGAGTTATCCACCTTAGGGACCGTTAGGGTGCGTGTCCCAACAGGCCCCTAAGACTCACTAGTGGCCTGTCTCGGGACACTGATTTGTTACTTTGGGAGGAGCATCCTGTTGGCGTACCAACAGAGTGGGATTCTTGCTTCTTTCCTTCATATGATTTATGCTGATGAAGGCCCTCTGGATCCATCTGCAACACCATCCTTCGCTTCAGTTTCCAATGCTTAACCATCCACAACTTGGGGTCCCCTGGGATTGCGTGTCACACTGCAGAAGTCGCCCAGCTGCCACAGTTCTGCTATGCCAAAAGGTTTCATGGCGGGATTCCCTAGAGTGTTTTTGCGAGGCCTCATGCCCTTGGTTGCTCTACGTTAGATCAAATTTCCTCCTGCCTCTATGAATTTAGAGAAAACTTCTGCCTGCCGATGCACTTAGCCACATAGGACTGTACTGTAGGAGTACTCAGAAGGTTTTGCAGACCTCTGTCCCTGATTTCTCGTACTAAGTCCTGAACTTTACAGTCGTTCGACATGGTTCAGGCTGAATACCTCACAGACGTGCTTAATGCAGAAAACATAGGTCGAGATGGCTTCTTATAGAATCCTGAGGTGAAATCTGTCATCATGGTGCATTGATGACGCCAAATCTGATGGAGTGCCAGAAATATTTTCCACACAGCGCCGGATTTCCCCAAAATCTCATCATGACCAGTAATGAGAGCAGCGCTCGTGCCAGCGCCATCGAATCCATTTTGTCCCATCCGTCACATTTTAGGCTGCGACACACCTTGGATCCTACGACATAACAACAACCTTCGACTTCGACACCGTATGACCCTGTGACTCACGACCAACCTGTAGCTTCCCATCCTTTAGACAAAACAGACTACCATAATCCATAATGCTACTAACAGCTTCGCTTATTTTCTTGGTGCTACCTCCTATTTTGAGTACCTAGCCTGTCCCTGTACTTTTTTAAGCGGCTCCCGTTTATCATAGAAGGAAAAAGTTCTCCATTTAACTTAGCTAGCTGGACTGTGCCCCCATCAGTAACTTTCTGTACTATATATGGTCCCTTCCAATGTGTCTTGAACTTCCCTGGGAACTTCATGAATTTGCTGTCATAGAGGAGCACAAGATCACCCTGCTGGAATTGTTTCTTCTTGATGTGTCTGTCATGCCACGCTTTTTCTCGAGCTTTCTGCACCTGTTGTTGGAAACCATCAACAAATCTATCTTCTTCAAGTTCTAATATCTGTTTCAGTCTCTCTGTCATTTTGGCTGGGTCATCCATCTCGGTGAAAGTAGATATCCTGAGGCTGGGAACAATGTATTCCATGGGCATGACGGCTTCTTGCCCATAAACCAGTCGAAAAGGTGTATGGCCTGTCAACTTTTTGCAAGTAGTTCTGTAAGCCCATAGCACTGCTGGAATTCGAAGGTCCCAATCATTTCTGTTAGCATTACAAAACTTTGTCAAGGCATGCTTAAGGATTTTGTTAAAAGCTTCGACAGTCCCATTTGCTTGTGGATGATATGCTGTACTCTTCTGATGATACACCTGAAATTCTTCAGTCAGTACTTCAATAGTCCTATTCAGGAAATGTGACCCCTAATCACTCATAAGAACTTTGGGACACCCAAATCTGGATAAGATGTTGTCGAATATGAACTTCACAGTGGTAGCAGTGCTACAGGTCTTGACTGGTTGAGCTTCGGCCCAACGGGTAAGATAATCAGTTGCTGTAATGATGTATCTGGCTCCTGACTATTTCGCAGGAGGTTTGATAGGGCCAACAAAGTCAATAGCCCATTTGTCAAAGGATTGTAATGTTACTTGCGGAACTAGGGGCATTTCATCCCTCCTAGATGGTCTACCTGTCCTCTGACAGACGTCGCAGTTGTGGCAATATTCTCTTGCATCCTTGTGAAGTGTGGGCCACCATAAGCCGGCTGTCAAAATCTTCTGTGCTATAGCTTTGCTTGCATAATGACCTCCTGCTACGCCAGAGTGTGCTTCAGCCAATATTATAGGTTTTTCGTGCTCCAAAACACATCTGAGCAGTATCTCATCGGGTCCCATTTTATACAGCTGTCCTGCTATTAAGGTAAAGTCCGCAGCTCGAACCACCAACTGCTTCTTCTGCTGTGTGGTCATCTCGGGAGGGGGAAGACCTGTAGACAAATACTGAGCAATATCCTGGAAATGTTCATCAACCATCTGGATAGCAAATAATTGGTCATCATGGAGGCCCTCGTCCAAACTGTTAGGTTCTTCACCTGACTCGAGCCTCGACAAGTGGTCAGGTCCTAGGTTAAGTCTTCCAGGCTTAACAATGATTTCAAAATCATATTCTTGAAATAGAATCAACCATCTGCATATTCTTCCACCTAGCACAGGCTTGTTAACCAAGTACTTCAAAGCAGAATGGTCAGTAAACATCTTAAAATGAGATCCTAGCAGATAATGTCGAAACTTTTGTAGTGCATATACCATAGCAAGACCTTCGCGTTCTGTCGTAGTATAATTCTTTTTTGTTGTAGACAACTTTCTTCTTGTAAAAGAAATAGGGTGATCGATATTACCTGCACCTGGCTGAGCTAACACAGTACCTCGAGCAATGGAGGATGCATCGACATGTACATGAAACTCCTTGTTCCAGTCAGGGAATACTAGGATAGGGGCAGTGACCATTTTTTCCTTCAGAATGTCTAAGATTGCTTGGAATTCTGGTGTCCATTCGAACTTAATATCTTTCTTCAGCTGTCTTTCCATCGGAGCGGTAATCTGGGCATATCCTTGGATAAATTTCCTGTAGTAACCGGTGTGACCAAGCGTCGTGCGAAGTTGTTTGACGGACTTCGGAGCTGGTAGTTTCACAATAATAGCAATCTTCGTAGGGTCCATAATCAATCCCTGCTTACATACCACGTGACCAAGTAGAATTCCAAAGGGTGCACAAAAGATACACTTTTTTAAATTCAAGGAAATTTGGTGCTGTCTGCACTTGTTCAACATAAGTCTCAAACTGGTGATATGGTCTTTTACTAGCCCAAAAATAGTCCAATCATCGAAGTAAACTTCTAAGAATTTATGTATGTATTCCTTGAACGTGGAGATGACTACTCGAGAAAATATAGCAGGTGCATTCTTCAACCCAAAGGGCATGACAGTATACTGGAAGGATCCCATTTCGGTAGCAAAGGTTGTCTTATTTCAGCCCTCTGGAGCAATTTGGATCTGATGGTAGTCAGAAAAACCATCGGTAAAAGAGTACACTTCTTGACCTCCGACATTGTCGAGCACTTCATCTGTAAAGGGGGTGGGAAAAGGATCGTGCAGATAGGCATCATTGAGTTTCCTTAGATTGACACAGATTTGGATTTCACCCTTAGTCTTCTTCTCCTGGACTACCATAGGACTGACCCATTCAGATTCTTCAACAGGTTCAATGATTCCTGCAGCAAGCATCTTATCCAACTCTAGCTTAACCTTTTCCTTGTATTTTGGATTCAATCTATAGGGACCCTGCTTCACAGGATTCGCATCAGGTTTCAGGGGGATCTTCAGTACACCGATATCTCCCAGGATACCTTTCATTTCAGAGAACTTTGTCGAAAAAAGATCCTGGTATTCGTGGAGAAGTTGGGTTACCTTGCTTACCATCTCATCATCCCAATAGTCGCCAATGGTAGCAAGCTTAGGCTGTTCATCGGATCCAATGTTAACTGTGTGCGTCCTCAGGGGCTATGTCACTTCGAGAACTGCGACTGTTGGGCCATTCACGTCGCAGCATCCTTATGATTCAGGGATATCAAGATTGCGCGGGTCCTCATCCTCGTCGATTGCGAAGTTATAACATTCGACTGCGAGGGCTTCTTGTGTGGTCCAATTAGGGCGGTGTTCTATCACTTCTTGTTCATTAAATACCTTAGTATGGATGATCCTGATAGCTGCATCTAAATCTGGACAGACATCATTAGTAGAGAAAGTATTGATAGAACTATGAACAAGACAGTCCCAACTTACAGTATCTTGGCGAAGTTCAGCCTCCGCGTACCAGTTCTTCGCTAGTGGTCCCAGTGTGTGCACAAATCTATGTACCCACTCGTCCTGAGGTACATACTTCCATGCCTCGTAGCATTTGCCCAAGTGGTCCTGGGGGAAAGTTTTTCCATCAAACTTGCTTCGTGCCTTCTCTGATTGGTCCTTAAACCTCAGGCGAAGAAGCTTCTGACAGGCTTCCCAGGTAGGGATCTGCTTCCTATGGCTCTTCCACCATCTGACTGCTGTGGCTCTGAATGCTGACTCCAGAGCCTCCATTTTCTGTGGGTCAGGTATCTGATCTGAGAATTGTACAATAAACGGTTCAGGATCTGTCGAACCATCGTACACAGGTACAGTTCTTGGTTGTGAGTGGACCCATCTGAGGGACTGGGTAGGCTAGACACTGCTGCGCTCATGGTGCTCAGATAATCAGTTGTGCCAATTTTCTAAGTCATCTTTAGAGTCCATCATACAGGAGCTACCAGATTCCCAACCTGCAGCAGGAGGATCCTCATAGCCTTCTTCCTGCACGGTGATAGTGGAGATGGGTTCCACGTCGTCTTGATCCTCATGTCGGAGTGGTTCTGTGTACCATTCCCCTTGTGACGGATCTAGGGGCAGGATGACCCTGAAGTCTTTTCCCTCGAAGATCATCTGTCTCTTCTTTAGGTTAATGACTGCAGCATTTTCCATTGCCCATTCAATTCCTAATAAGGCTGGGTAAGGGTTGCTGTCATCAATGATCTCAATTACTTCGAAGTCCGCGAAGGTGCTGACTCTGTCAATATCTATTTGGAGATTCAAGAATATCCCTAGGGGTACAATCTTTTGCTGGTTGGCTAACCTCAACTGTATGGGGGACCAGGCAAGGGTAGGTTTCCCCATTTGTTCCCAGGTTTGTTTAGTTAAAACATTTACGTCGGACCCTAAGTCAAAAATAACATCGGTCATATCGTATGCTCCTATCTGAGCATTCAATCACATTTCCCTGCCAGTCCTGCTGACTTTATGAACAGTTTTGTCCCGACCACAGCTTTGCTGAGATTCGCAGGAAGCAATGACGTTCTGCAGCTCATTCATAGCATCCTGATTTCTTAAAAGTTTGAGGCAACTTTGTAAAAAGGCGGACAGTGTACTTACTTTATCTAGCGAATCTTCACAGGGCGGAGACGATAGTTGATGTGGCTGCACAGGTGCAATGGATGTGCTAGGGCCAGCAAAATCTTTCTTAGCTTCCATGAATGTCTCTTTTTCTCTTATGATATCAAATGTGGGAATTTTCTCAGGATCCTTATGAACTAAAGCTTCGACAGGTCGTTTTTCCGTATTCTGTATGTGTGTCATAGCTCCACTTCTTGTAACAACATTGAGGGCAGTAGCAGGTTGGGGCTCAACAGAAATCATCTGGATGCTCTGAGTAGGGGTACTCTGTCGTGCCTGAATCTTAGCTATCAGCTGGGGGCACTGCTCAATCACATGATCTACTGCGCGGCAATACCGACATGTCGTCGTGGGGTTCCGACAGTCGCGAGCCAAATGCCCAGCTTGGTTACAATTGTAACACACCAACTGGCTTCGGCCTCTTCCGACCATACCACCACGGCCTCCAAAAGTACCTCTTCCAGAGGCACCCCCCTGGTAACCATAGCTATCATTACTTGGACCTTCACTGTGCACCCGGTAAGCGTCATAGGTGTGGCACTCATCCTCCTTATGATCTACAGACTTGTAGAAATTACAGTAGGGGTTCTTAGGTCCTTGTCCATACCTTTGTAGCAGGTAACAGTTCTCGGGTCGGTGCTGACCTGTCATTCTGCAGAGCTCACAATAGAGGACTTGTGGTGGAAATGGGTTCGGCGCACCTGTATGCAAGTACTTGTTTACCAGAGGGCACCGTTCCTTGTCGTGACCTTCGGTTCGACATTGCGTACACCAAACCTCTTCGCGATCAGGTTTTCCCTTCTTCATCTCGCGAAGTTCCAGGGCCATCGTTGCTAGCTGCGCTTGGATTTGAGCAATACTAGAGTCATCTCCGACAGGGGCAGTCTCTAGCTTCATTGCAATTTCCAGAGCCTCTTGCTGGTCAGCAACCTTCTGTTGCATGAGTGGAGTTCTGATATGTGGTAATAATGCTGCAATAAACCATTCCTTGTGTTGCGCAGGACTAATAGTAAAGCTGACTTGGTCCAATAGAACTTTGAATCTCTGATCGAAGTCCCACACTGATTCGCCGCGCCGCTGTTGGATCTCCTTGAGTTCTGTGATGCTCTGCGATTCTGATTTAGGCTTCTTAAATTCTTTGGTTATGGCTGCCTTAATCTCATACAACGTAGGGCTCTGAGTACTGGAGAATTTCATGAACCAGGTCAAAGCCCGGTCCCGAAAAGAAGTAATGAGCTGCGCGGCTCGCACATCCGGGTCTGTAATTTTCTTCGCATTCCATACTGCTTTACATAGAAACCAGAACTGTTCTGGGTCCTCTGATCCCGTGCCTTTGAAGATGGGGATCTTAATGTCATCAATGAGGTGGGCCATGGCGGTTCTGGGAGGGTTGGGGGGGGGACAGGACGTCGATGGTGGGGGGTTTGCGGGGGTAGATTGACCTATGGCCGGAATACTTGGACTTGGTTGATTGTCAGACTACGACGGAATGTCAGGGGTAACAGAGCTTCGTTGCGGGGTGACTGGCGGATTTCCAACCGAAGGGTTTGCTTCAGAATCTGACTCTTCAGGATTTACAGGGGAGGACGCGGTAGGCTGACCTAAGGAATAGGAGTCAAAATATCTCTTATACCTTTTTCCACTTCGCAGCAAACCACTTTGCTCGTCGAAGGTATTGTCACTTGCAAACATATGTTAGTACTACTAAACTAACAGTCTGATTCAAACAGCAATATACCCTTTTTAGCCAATAGTATTTTAATCCTCAAGCTTAATAAATTCAAAAACTTACAGCGGGGGCCTTTGAAGAACTGCCGTTCAGCTTCGCTGAAGGAGGTACTTGTGTCAATGGCAAACTCAGTCATGAAGGCTTCCAACATTCGCGTCGTCTAGAAATCAACAGCCCGGGATACCTCGTTGTTCATGTGTTGCACAAGATTGATCCTTGCGGGGGTCCACGCGGGAACCCGACGAGCTTGGAAATTCATCCTTCTCTCTGTTAACCTAGACAACCACTGGTGCAACTCTATGTGGATACTACCAAAGAAAATTTCATAAGCATCACAAAAAACATACCTTTGTAAAAAGTCACTTGCGCTACAACGCGGATTTGTGTTCTCTTGCTGTGCAAATTTCAGACAAGTCTCAGCAAACCAATCACCGATTTCTTCCACAGAGGGTCGCCAGAAAATAGCCCTCGAGGTACGACGTAAACCCCTCTTGAGCAGATACTGAGTTCAACCGGCAATGAAACCAATTTGTTGGGAAATAGGGCAGACCTGGGTTTAATCCTTTTGAGTCGCACCAACAAAAGACCCACAGTGTTGGCCCTTTCAGCAACAACCTGCGCGCAGGTTGCAGTCTCACCTGAAACAACTATGGGGTGCCACAGAATCAGGTTTCTGCAAGCAGAGAGGGGTATTACTGTACCTTAACCTTTAATAACCTTATTAATCAATAATTACAAAGCTTTACCATTCATTCATACACAACTTCGTAGATAGATAATAGCCGTGACTTTCTTAACCCACTACAGGGAATTCATAGTGAAGTTTGTTATTAGCAGTGATCTAATTTATCAAATATATTTAGTTATTAATGCATCAAATACAACAGAACAGAAACAACACAAGAAACCACGACACAAGATATAACGTGGTTCACCCCCAGTGTAGGGGCTACGTCCACAAACTGTGTTTATTCAACTTCCTTCAAAACCACATTTTTGATCTACGCACTCAGCTACAGATCCCTTCAGTCCTTAAAAGCCGCACACACAGCAGCAGGCCCCTGCGCACACAGCTGCAGGTCTTTCCTCAATCTTCTTACAAAAACCCTCTGTGCACTCAGCTGCAGAGGTCGTCAACGCACACAGCTGGGACTTAACCTTGCCTTACAAAATCAACCTTAGCTTCGCCTTAATCTTTCTTACATCATAAAACCTAACCTTTCTTCATTACACAAGCGCTTATTTATACTGCACAATTTTACAAAACCATGGTCTTAAACCATGGGCACCCCAAACCCTAAACCCTGGACTTAAACCATGGGTTTATTACAACAGAAGACTTTGACTCAACCCTGATACCCCTAAGACTGTTTTGAGTCAATACCCGCGGAGTTATCCACCTTAGGGACCGTTAGGGTGCGCGTCCCAACACATTTTGGAAATGTCCCATCTACACTACATATTTGGTAAACAACATGAGTGAGATGGTATAGATTATGTTGGTTAGACATGTGTGGGATATGGAATGTAAAAAGGAGTTGGGATGGAAAACCAAGGGACTGTCAACTCAGAGAAGGGAGCCCCCATTCCTCCTTAATGAAGGAATATTGCATTAGCAAATGGCTAAGTGTTCTGTGACCCTAGCTAAGGATATGCATGTCAAATTGTTAGATTCAATATGTAGAGCATGTTTTGATTTTATTTCCATTATGACATATTGCTTGAGTATGAATAGGGCCTACATGGCTCACATCGGAAAGGGGTGCACACTTTCTCGATGTCGAGTCATGAAAGGGTTTTCAATTTTGACTATACCATAGGGAGTGGACACACTCCTGGTGTCTCAATACTTGATAGTGAATGATATGAAATATGATTATAGTTTTAGAGCAATAATGCTCATGAGTTTGCTTATATTGCTTGTGTTGTCAGGCTAAACAGATACAGTTTGGTGTTGCACACTAAAGAGAAATGGTCGTGGTAAATTTTCCTTCCCAGTCGGCGTGAAGGTGTTTTGGGAGGAGATGTTGTGTTACTAAAAAAGGGCTGCTATATGCTTGGGGATCCATAGTAGATCCTGGACTTGGAAATGGTCATGGTAAATTTTCCTTCCCAGTCAACGTGAAGGTGTACTGGAAGGAGGTGTTGTGTTACTGAAATAAGGTTGTTATATGCCTGGGGATCCATAGTAGATCCTGGACCTTGAAATGGTCGTGGTAAAGTTCCAATCCCAGTCGGCGTGAAGGTGTACTGGCTGGACATTAATTATTTGATGTTGTGGAGCATCCTGCGTGCTGACCTAACATCCAAGTCCATAGGCAATCACAAGGCTTGTAGAGTGAAGCAAGACCCTGTGGACCAGAGAGGAAATGCATAATACAAATAAGTATTGGATTATCTTGCAGCTTCTTGCTTATGAATATACATGTGTATGTGGTTTGGTTATAATATTCTAACTCTTGTTTAGAGACAAAGCAATGAGAATAAAATAAACATGTGAATCTATTCAATGTTTGAATATAGTTATCATTGGGAGCAAGGACTATGAGGGAATCCTAGGGGTGCATGTGGACATGTGACTGTCCTGAAGAGCTCAGGATGAGCGATAATGAAAAAGGGGCTAATGAGACTGTGAAGGTCCTAGCAGCCAAGAGTTGTAGACAAACACTGTGGAGAGACTCCATGGTTGAGAGGTCTGGAATAGGCCAGAGACACTAAGTGTCATGGCCAAGAAGGGTTGGTCCAACATTCACGGTGAAGTGAAAGAGGCTAAGAGAATGAAAGCCAC
>LPNX010082136.1:108401-216860 GCA_001517045.1 Pseudotsuga menziesii | reverse complement strand
CACACATACATATATATATATATGTATATATATATATATATATATATATACACACATACATATATATGTATGTATATATATATATATATATGCATTTATCAAAACATAAGATTGTTGAATGCATGTATGGCTGAAAATAGAATGTGTTTATTTGCTTAAAATAAACTATGAATGTTTGGGTAATTAATTCCCTGCCCAAGAATGGACATGAATGAGTTCACGTGCCTATTGGGAAAGCCTGAAAAGTATGAAAGTCTTATGAATAAGACTTGGACCACCCATGTCAATCAGGAAATCGATAGACTAGTTTTAATGCTTATATTATGCTTGGCCTAATAGAATTACAATGATACATTTCACAGGTGAGAAAAGTGAAATCAAGTCATGCACATTGATCATGGCAGCAGGGGAAGCTCGTGGAAGCCAAAGGGCTTGGTCCTGAAAGTTCAAAGTAAATAATTGAACGTAGGACAGATCTGCAAAATTTTGAAATTTTGGATGTGTAAATTGTATATGTAGTCCTAAGTATTGGAACACCGAGGACCTTGTTATTCCAAGGGGGAGGGGAATGCAACATCCCTGTTTTGACCCCATTTGCATTAAAAGTTACATGACATATATATTGTAATTAGTCGTGGTGTGGAGCTAAAGGCAAAAGCCCCACCATCGATTTGGTTGTGTTATGTTTCAGCGAGTGGGATCGTTGCCGATGGTATATCGTGCTATTCGGCACCTCATAGTTTTGGCATCATGTAAATATGCACTCTAATTAAAATGAACCCAACCAGATACATCAATGCAACCATGATGAAAAGGGCATGATTTTCCTAAGGATAAGGAGGGGAATTATTAAACCATGGTTCTACAAGGAAGGGCCATGTGTCAGCTGTTGAACCCATTTGGTTGTCACCCACCCTTTTGTCTTACTCACCTTTCCTTGTCTCATCATCCAATAACCCCATTTAAAACCCCTGTTGTTAGTTGGGGGTAGTTATTGCTGGGAAGTGGTGGGTGGCAGGACTATCAGTCCTTTCCCACACACCCACTCCACCAGCAGACTCTCCATCTTCGCATGGGTAGGCGAAGCAACGTATTCCATTCTCTACATGACTACTTTGGGGGCATTCTTCTATTCTCTCCAAGCTTGCTCATCTTCATGCACAGGCTGGAAGTGGCCATCCTTACACAGAGACGTTCTATTTTCCTCATGCACCGATTGGGAATCTCCATCCTTTTTCCTCACGCAGAGAGCTGGGGGTGTGGTTTTTTTCATTCACGATTCCTGCTGTGTGCATGTGTGTTTCCATACCGATTTGTGGTTTGTGTGTCTGTTTCCCTCACACACAGGATGAGAGTCCAATTTCTTCTTCCATTTCAGGTTGTGTAATTTTGTTGTGGCTTCATCGCTGTGATCAAGGCTGTTGTTTTCCCCATGTTGTTCATTGCTATGGGTTCATTTAAATTTTTGGTTTGTTGTAGGTTATTGTTGAGTAGTTTTGGCCACAATAGGGCCAAGAATGACTCAGGGATCGATTTTCCCCTGCCTAAGTTGTGAATCACTTGTTTGGCTGCGTGTATGCAGTGGTTGGTCTTTAGACTATGTTAGAGTGGGGATGAGGGCTTGGTTTGTTTGATAAACCTGGTGTGTTTGGTAGCCACATAGATGGAGCTAGAGGGCTAGCTTTCTTCTCCACAACTCCGGAGTAGCACTAGAAAGGGGGGTCAGGGCCTGAGGGACTGTGTAGCAGAGAAGGGACTGATTTCCTAGTGTTGGGTGTGTGTGGGTGTCCTAGAAGTCAGCCTAGTTCTGGTGTAGGAGTCCTTAGCTCTTCAATCAGCTAACCAGCTTAGCATTCAGCTTCTCCCATCTCCTTGATAGCCTGATAAACCCTACTGTGTCGGCTTGGCTGATTTGTGTATCCTTGGCTTTGTATAAGCCTGCTTGTTCCTTATTCCTTGGGGAATCATGCACAACTCGGGGGTGGCAACGTTTCTGAGAGATTAAGGAGCACGCTGGCCTATGGTTGCATGGAACGTTGCTGCGACATAGCTGGTTGCGGGATGAGTTATTTACAAGATAAGTATTCTCGTCTATTTCATCTCTGCAATTATATTTGATGTCTAATGAATTATGATGAACATGTTTAATGCCTAAATGTATGTTTTGCTTCTACTATATGTTGAATAATTATGCATCTTAGCATGCTTTATGTTTCAAGCATTTTAGTTTTATGTATGTTCATGTTCATGGGGCGGTTTTCCCGGATGGTCAACGGTATGGTGGCATTCTCTTTGCCGGTCGGAGGGTTGAGGATGTTACAACAGTTTTCGTTAGCTAGGATCCTCAGATGAAGAAGAGGGCTTAATCTACGGTGGTAGATCCTTCCAAAGGCCAAGGCATTGCAACAACGAAGATGATATAAACAGGCATCGTAGATCAACGATTCATAAGCACAACGAAGAAGATCGACGATGGAGTATGGTTCCACATGATGAGAGATGTGATGAAATACCTAAGTTGGGTATTTGTGAATCCTGTTAAAGGGGGAAAGCAATGAAAAGCCAAGATCTAAGAAAATCCCAATCGATGACCTAAGACGGTTTCGCTGGGAAAAGATGCTCGGTAGAAGGAACTTTCCCAAATCACGAAATAGGTTAAAAGGTGAAAATGTCTAATGGTGGAGATGAGAGCAGGAGCAGATCTATGGCTCTAGTCGATTTATCAATCCAAACTTGTACAGATAAAGTCATGATTCCAAATCATGAAAAGTGGTACCGGCTGCAAAGATCAATGACCACGATAAAGGTGACGATAGATCTACGGTCGTGGTTCATTTCACAATCTGAACTAGCATGGATGAGGTGAGGGTCTCAATTCATGAAAAGTGGTAGGGTTCGCTTCGATCAATGGTTGCATGGAGAGGTCGGTCTTGATCGATAGATAAGAAATATACCATGGTCTAAAGCTACTCGCTGGATCCAGGAAAGAGTAAGTTGTGGTGGAAGTTAAATAAACGTGGATGACAGTTGTGAAAGACATCATACTCAGAGTTTACAACAATAGCCAAGCACGTGAGGCTATCACCCAGGATAAACACGCCCACTTGCTCCATAATGTCTATTCATATTTGTAAATTGTGGCAATAGTATCACATTCTAGAACTGTTAGTGTCTGATGGTGACTGAAAACAGTTTTTAGGTTTTGTTTCGGAGAATAATCTAAATGATGAAATAGTATAAATATACTCCCAATAGGGGGAGATAGGTGGTTGGTTGGGAAAATTTCAAGGGCTGAGGCTCTCCATTGTAATTAGTCTCTGGTTTCTATGTTATGAATAAATTTGTAGAGGAAGGATTGTCTTTCAAGGTAGAGATTCATGTGTCGTTGTTTCTTTCAATATGTAATTTTCTTACGTGAAATGTTCATCCCATTTTCATACCAATTTGTTAATTTCTTTCATGTCTGAAATAAGTGTATAACAGTTTGGAATTCATACATGCTATGCTTCGTCTGTTGTTTCCGATATTCATTTAAGATTTATTCTAAAGTCATGCAGAATTCACCCTGTAGATACTCTGCGTGATGCACTGTTCCCTCTCATCTACTAATCACCTGCTAAATATATCCTAATTGCAAGATCGATGGCTATCTTGCGTTTGTTTGTAAATTTACGCCATTCTTTACCTCCTGCAATATGCTCCCTATAACCCAAACCTTCTACTCCATTTCCCAATGGTTCCTTTCTTTGATAGTCCCACCTGCATCTTACATCAATGCACCCACCCTATTCAGGAGTCTGGCCTCCTGACCATTCTTGATCGAATATCTTACATGAGTAAATATGGAGAGTAAGCTAGAGATCCCTCTCTGACTGTGCCAAGCCAGAGGCACAGTCTAAAGTGGTTATGTTTTTTCCTGGGAGAGAACCTGTTTTCACCAACCTATGGGCTCAGTCCCGGCACTAACAAATTGGTGCCATGGCCAGGGACAAGATTGAAGATCATCCATGGGAATAATGACAAAGATTCAAAGGATAAAGGGTTTCTGTGGGAAATAAAAGATTCTTAAATGTGAAAAGGTTGCATCATTTTCCCTGGCGACTCCACTGAATGATTCTGGAAGGGGACCCCATTAGGGGAGATTGGTGGTCAGAAAGACAGACACGGGGAGAGGTCTCAAATATTCCCTGGATTTGAATGAAAGGGTTAGATATGACTATTGATGGTGAACAATGGTTAGACAATAAGAAGGTCATGTCTCTTTTTAACTGGTGACTCCATCTGTGAATGATCCATTCTTCATAATATTCTATGGCATCTCCACTATCAAACGGGGTTACAAAGTTTGAGGAGCTGGTTTAGTTTCTCCACCATCAAGATGACTTCTTGGGCTGCAAGGTATGCTCCTATGAATCTTGCTTCCATTCCTGGTTATCCCAATAAAATACCTTTGGTAAATTGGCAAACATATCTTCCAAGATTCAATGATGAAAAGGGTGATGATGCTACCATTCATTTATTTAGATTTCATAAGCATATACATAAGCCGAGAGTGGGATGGCATGGAGATTCTTTAATGAAACTGTTCATGTTTAGTTTGGAAGGATGTGTAAGTTCTTGGTATGATGGATTTCTAGCAAGGAGTTTATCCTCCCTTAAAGACTTTCATACAATATTTCATGAACATTTCAGGAGGCATTATCCTTCTTTATTATTACTTCTAGATTATTGCACACACGATAGAGAGTTTATTGAAAATGTGAAAGACGAGTGTGGTGATAATCAGTACTTGGATGAAGCGGTTTTAGAGATATTACATGAATATTCAGCTCAAAAAGAAAGAAAATCTGATTGCCATGATATTCAAGAAAATTCCCAGCAGTTAGTACTGTCTTCCTTAACTGAAGTTTACATAGACCAAAGCTCTGTTTCAACCAGTTATATCTCTCTTCCTGAAACTGATGATGATTTGCAGCATTCTTGTCATTCTCTGTGTGACCAAGAGAGAGGTTGGGACTATCAATCAAATCATTCCTCATATTATTCGACTTTCAAATTTTTGTTACCAGAAGAGGCATCCCCTTCCCAATCAGAACATTCACTTTCACAATATCAATCTCTTGAAAATTACAATGCTTGTGTGATTGATCACATAGAACATGATAATTCTGGAAAATATCAGTCTTGTAGTCCCTCCACATGTTCATTTTTTAAAAATTCAAGTAAAGAGAAATGATATTTTGAAATAGTGGTTGAAGGAAGACCTCTTCATGTTGATCAAATTCAAATTTCACCTAAAGATTTACATGAATATATAAAGCTCCCTTTTCTTGAAGAAGATGATCAGCCTAGTGATCTGAAAGGAGGTGGGTGTACTAATTTGTTTTCTGAAGAATGCAATCAGCCTGTCACAATTTTTGTTAGTGAAGAAAATTTCATTGCAATCCAAGATCAAAAGTATGAAAACAGAGTGCAAACTGGACATGTTGAAAGTGATTGTTTGCTATTGTGTTTTCCTTCATTTGAGTGGTTAAAAAAGAGACTTAAAGTTTCCATTCAAAAATAGAAATTTGATATTGTAGATGAATGTATAAATTTCCTTGGAATGGATGATGAGTGAGAAAGACAGTTATGCAATCAATCCCAACCTTTAGAAAAACTAGTGGTGTTATAGCTGATTTTATCACACATGGTAAATCACACTTTTATGGCCTTCCCTGTCCCTATGCAGACTCCTTAGACCCCATGAACCATTTTTGTTCCTTTGATTTTTCCTAGATCATCCCTAAAAACATTCTTAAATTGCCATACGTGAATTTTAAACCTTTTATCACGTATATATGTGGGTTTGACCCCTAAAACCGCGTACATCGAGATGTGTACAAAAAAGCCAAATTCGTTTGGAGTTTTCCTTGATGTGGATTTGACTCACTTGTCTCCTGGCCTTCCATATGCCTTGAGATCACTCGGATTCGACCTTTCATTACCCCATTGAAGAGCTATATAAGGAACCCTTTGGATACATTGAAGGCATGAGAAATTGAGAGCAAGAGAACTATAGTCCATTGTTGCTGGAACTTGTGCTTGAGTCTGCATCCCATTTGTCCCTTGGAGCACTTTTGTGTTCTTCCCAAGATTGATTTTTTGCTTGTGAGCTTGCTATCAAGAGATGAAGGATTGAAGTGGTAGAGGCCCAAGTGGGGGACTCGGTTTCTCCGATTCGCATACATGCTGACAGAGGTTGTATTCATTGTAATCTCTGATTTTATATTTATAGAAATATGTTTTCCTGTCCAATAATATGTGTTTGAATGAATATTTTATCCATGGATGATTTCAAATGCTTATATGTTATTGATTATATATGCTAAAGTAGAGCTAACACAATTATATATAGTATGCTTGCCTTGTTTATTGAATGTTGAGGAAGCAATTTATCAATTCAAGCTGGAGTTGGAAAGCTCAACGGGGATCTACATCAACCATCCGAAATAAGGTACGAATCAAGATCCTTTAGTGTTAGTTGTTTGATTTCTCTTGCATATAGGAAAGGATTGATTTCTGGAGTTAAGCTGTCTGTTGTGGTACCCCAAGCCATAGGAATTTCTCTCTGTAACAGAATTAGCGACTCTGCTGGGGACTTACTAGTAGTTGTCCTTTGGGGGTTTTTATCAGCATTCAATGTTCTTGAATTGCTCTTATTTCTTTGTTTCTGAGTTGGGTATGGGGGCATATTTGCCTAGTAGTGTCTGATTGGTGTGAATTTTGTCTCAGCTTGTCTTTTACCTTTATTTTTATACATTTGTATTCCTGTATGTGAGTTTCTTACTCACGGTCGTGTATACATGCGGCTTTGACTGCTATATCCACATACATACACGGGTTTCCTTTGAACAGTTGTGTATGCCCTTATTTTTTCCATCTAGAGGAAGATTGATTGTTGCTGGGTGAATTTTGATGATTACTGAGTCTCCTTTGATACTGCTAGAGTCTGTATACACCTCTGTATTTGACTAGAGACACCTTTTTTAGAGTAAATTTCTTTTTTAAGAATGTTCTTGTCATTGCATTTTTGATTTTTTGTTTTGGGATTAGTGCATAAGATTTCTTTTACCTTAGTACTTTGTGTGAGTGCTATTTGATTGTGCTTGCCAAGTCTGGGGGTAGTAGAATCATTCTTTTGCTTTAGTATCTCATTTTTATTCAAAAAATCCAAAAATATTTTCTTTTTTGCATCATTATGCATTGCACTTTGCATTTTGCATGGTACTTGCACTAGATTTCCTTAGAGTATTAGTTAGGATTTCATATAGGAATGATTGCATTTTTCATTTGAAGAAAATTTTACATTTCACGTAGTAGAATGCCCTGTTTTTCATTCGACACAATGCATTTGCATTAATTGTTAGGTGTGCATTTTGCTTCATGTTGCGTCTAACACCATTTGTTGCATGACCATCTACCTTTTTTGAGTAATAAAGGCAATTAAAATCAACACTTAATTAAAATGGATTACACTATTTTCTTTGATAGGGTACACCAACAAGATTAGGTTTTAGGTCTTGGAATAGTTGATTGCTAGTAAATTCTCCAAGACCACTAAACAACAACATGTATGTGTCTTTCCGGGTGAGAGTGTGAAATTCCTTGGTATAATTAGTGTTTCTCAGGATCCTCCTCTTACAAGGTAGTTAAGCATGAGGTAGTGTGAGCGGTTATTGATTGGGATGACCCGTAGTCATAACTGAGTAGCACCGGAGATATTTTCAGGATTGTATTTGTATCAAGGGGCTCTTTCGAGAGTTTTAGGCTTTGCTACCCTACCCATATGGTCAATCCCACTTGTGACTGTCCACCTGAGCATTGATTATATTGAGGTTACCTTATTTTCCTTACCTAGGATATCGAGGGGGTACTTTGCAGGGGTTATTCTGTAGGTGTCCCGGCCAGGTTGGGGTCAGACAACACAATCGCTTTACGCGTTGAAGCTGAGGGCCACAATAATTGGTTATAAACCTATGCTTGTTGTGTATGGGAGGCCCAAGCCTCTCCTAGGAGAGACGTACCGGATTCATTCAGGAGCTCACTTATCCTACCCTTGATTGCTTATGATTGGCTTTAGATTTTATTGGTGTGTGCTCTTTGCATGTTAGATTGCCTAGGGTTTGCGTAATTAGAGAGTCTTTTGCATTTTTTGAGTCATTGTGGATTCGGGTGCGGATACTCAGCATTTTTGTCATTTAGCAGGACTTCTTCCTTCTACATCTCCTCCTCCTTTGGGAGAGAGAAACAGACAGTCTAGGTGGACTACTTCTCACATTGATTCACACACGATGGGAGATCATGAAGATGAAATTCTTGAGCTACCTTCTTCACTCCATGAGGTTGAAGAATAAGAGCCTACCCCTACATATGATCCTTCACCCAATATACCTACACACTCTGGCTATGATCCTTCACATGATAGACCTACCTACTCTGGGTATGATCCCTCATTCATGGGTCACTGGTATTGGTTGTCGGATGATGAGACTCATCATGAACCTGTAAGTACTAGTTATGGTAGTTATGATATGTCTGGTATTCCTACACATGATTCGGTACTGCATGTCGAGTCAGAGTTTGAACCTAACACTATGCCTAGGGGCATTCCTAGTCACTTCCATGTGGAGATATTTGGGAACTCGAGTCATATTGCACCCTCCATCACAGCAGTGGAGGTCACATCACATGTTCATCCTAGACCTAGTGCTAGTAGTCCCATTCAGATACTAGAACCTAGACGAGTGACCGTAGGGAACACCATGTATATAATTTCACATGTCCCTTCGTCCTCTATGCCTAGTTCTTTGAATGCTATTCCTCCCCCACATTCACATGGTCCTTCAGGCTGGAATGTTGCTATGAGTCATGTGCATACTGCTTCTACTCGCATAATTGTGTCTCAAAGTAAAGTACCTCCTATTGTATCGGGGGGTCATATTCCTACTTTTGGAGGTCATATTCCTACTTCCAGAACATCTATTCCTACCTATGGAGTTTCTCATGGGACATCTCATGGGGATTATTATGGACCATATTATGGACCGTAGTATGCACAGAGTTATTCTCCTTATGGTCCTGGGTATCAACAACCCACTTACTCTCCGAATTATGGATTTGTAGCCCCACATAGTCAAGGTACACCACATTATGGTGCTTCCATGCCACCCTACACGGGTCAAACGGGAGGAGGGAACTATTGTCAAGGCCATGGTTGTTACGATAATCAGGCTTATGTGAACCAAAATTATCAGGGAATGGGGCATCGACCTGCTCATCCTAGGCTCCCTTTCCTCGCAACGCTAAATCTTCCTGACTTCTTGAGACTAACAAATGATCCTGTAGCTCATGACTCGGATTTTCTAGCTATCCCTATACGCTTCCCTCGGACATACCCATGTTTGAGGGCAAACCAGGAGAAGATCTAAGTGAAATTGTTACTACATTTCACATATGGTGCTCTTCAAATTCCTTACATGAAGATTCGATCCATTTAAGGCTGTTTCAACGCACCCTTACAGGACCTACTGCGAAATGGTATATAGAGTTACCTATGGGGGCATTCGCATTGTTCGATGACCTAGCTATGAATTTTCTCAACCACTTCCAGCTACCAATGCATTATGATGTTGGTACCGAACTCTTGTTGAAAGTTTGGCAGGATAAAGCCATGCATATCTCAGACCATATCCAAGAGTGGCGTAGATGGAAGAGATTGATTAAAGCCTTCATATAGCTAGAGTTTCTCCTTGAATGGTTCTTTAAATCGTTACTACCTTATATAGCAAAGGATGTTTCTACATCTGGAGTTCAGAACGAGGAACAAGCCATTTTTAGGGCGCAAGCATTAGACTTGATTTATGCTCAATTTGGTTTGTTTTATGAGATCATTCCTAATGCTCCGCGTTCTAGTTTCGACCCTAAGGTTAAACCTGGACCACATGTCAATGGTATTGTTGGTTGTACGAGTGCCAAGCCTATGGATTTGGTTGTGAAATGGGTCATTCAATTATCTATCAACCAATCTGCCTCGGGACAAGCCACGACTTTTCCTCAACCCACCCAAATAGTGAGTGTGATTTTGGTGCAATCGTTGGACTAGAAGGGTAACCAGCAACCTGGAAGGAATAAAAAGAAGGGTAAGAAAAATTGTAAGGGTGGGAATAGGAATGAAAATGCCAACTCTAATGACAAGAACACCCAAAATGCTGGGGGGACAAGCAGCCTAAACATAAGGTTAAGTTTCCTTGCAAGTTGTGTAAGGAGGACCACCTCACTCACTTGTGCCCTCGGATTGATGAAGCCTCGAGATTCATAGCACAGGGCCCAGCTGTGCTGACCAACCCTTTACCTCATAATCAAAACATGAAATCGAGGACCCATGATCAGTCTGGTGGTGATCAAGATCCGTTGGAGACTAGTGGTCATGGTTGCATCAACATGGTCCGTGCTACTAAGGTTGTGACTCATGCGAAGGAATATGGTTCATCACAACCTGACCTTGGAAAAGAACCTGATCCACCTAGGAGTCCTTTGTGTATTGAAAAACCTGTGGATAAACCTAAAATTGCACCTCACATTCCTAAGGGAGTCCTTAAGCGTTCGGGGCACAATCCTATTGCCTGAGCCACCCAGAACTATTTTGTTGTCGAGGATTTGGCCCACACTCCTTCTGCGATGTCTGCACTTGAAGTACCTCAGAGTTGTCCTTCGTAAAGGAAGGCTTTTCTTTCTACCCTAGGTGTGAACGATGATAATTCTTCCTCCATGATCAAATTTGAAATTTCAAGACTTCAGCCTCGCTTGCCTTACTATGTGTCTCTCTTGATTCACGTAGAATGTCTTAACATGACCGTCAAATGCACTGTGCTTGACGAAGGAGCTGCTGCTTCAGTGATGTCTGTGACGTGTTGGAAGGGTTTGGGTTCCATCGAGTTGTCTAAATCCAGTACCATGTTGACTGCTCTTGATGGAATATCATTTAGACCGCATGACATTCTTCCTTCTCTTAAAGTCTGTTTGGGAGGGAAGACCGTTGCGATAGAGGTTAAGGTGGTTGATGCGCCCCTTGACTACAATTTGTTGCTAGGTAGGAATTGGATGTACAGTATGAAAGCCATAGATTCTTCTATATTTTGAGTTGTATGCTTTCTGTTTATTGGGAAGATAGTTATGATTGATCAAATGTCATTCAAGAAGCCATCAGTTACCACATCTTCGGGAGCTTCCATCCTGATTGTAGAGCACTCTTAGCCTGCAACTAGGAGTGTGGGTGTTGACATGTATCCATCCCTTATGGGAAGCTTTATTTGTCCTGCACCTGTCCTTATGATAGGGTCTAGTTCCGGTGAGGCTTCATCATCGATAATATCGGTGTCTTTTCCCACAACCTATATGGAAGATCCTTGGATTCTTCCTGCAACGATGATAACTTATCAAGATAATCTTCCATGTGTTGCAGAGCCTAGTCCTTCCTCTTCACAGATGGAGGAGGAGGACCCATATGTACTGCCTGCATGGGCATTTCAGTCTTCTCACACACATGAATTCCTTGATAGTGTTTTTCCTTCAGATGAGGCTATTATTGAGGCTATTTCTGGGGTTGATCCACCTTGGGAAGAGTTGCATCATAGATCTTATTTTCTTCCCCAACTTGACTGTTTGGAGTGTGAATACTATAGGGGGATTATTAGTGAGAGAATTGGTATTCCCATGGTTCCATTGAGCTCTCCTGGTCCGATGGACGATGGAAACATGGCGAATGTATCTCCTACCATCCCTATCAATATCTCTCGCAATCCTGACAAGATTGAGAATGTCTATATTGGGGCAGAATGTTCCCATGCTAAGATTCAAGAGTATACCGAGCTGTTCAAAGAATTTCGTGATGTATTTTCTTGGTCATACAAGTAAATGCCAGGTATCGACCCTTGCATTGTTGAACATGAGATTAAAACTTATCCTAATGCTAAGCCTGTTCGGCAATGCTTGCGTGCGGTGAATCCTAGGAAAGCACCCGCGATTAAGGCTGCGATAGAAAAGATGTTGAATGTCAGTTTTATCTATCCCATTCCCTTGACATAGTGGGTTTCAAACCCCATTTCGGTTAATAAGAAACAGGGAACGATCCGTATATGCACTGATTTCCGTGACTTGAATCGTGCCTGCCCTAAAGATAATTTTCCCACACCATTTATCGATTAGATTTTGGATGAGTGTGTGGGAAGCAAGGTATTTTTTTTATGGACATATTTTTTAGATACAATCAGATACAGATCAAACCCAAGGACCAATATAAGACTGCCTTTATTTTTCCTTGGGGTACCTTTGCATATCGGAAGATGCCTTTCGGCCTTAAAAATGCCGGAGCCACTTTTTAGCGGGCTATGACCTTGATCTTCCATGATCTCAAATCGATTATTGAAGTCTTTTTGGATGACCTTGCTGCTCATTCTCGCATGAGAATGCGTCATTCCTACCATTTGAGATTAGTGTTCAAAAGGTGCCACCATTATTTGGTCAGGTTAAATCCTCACAAGTGCATCTTTTGCATGAAGTCTGGTTGCTCATTCAGGTTCATTGTCTCCAAAGAGGGTATAAGATTTGACCCTTTAAAGGTTGAGGCAATACTTCAATTGTCTCCCTCGAGAAACATTAGACATCTTCAATGTTTGCAAGGCATGAAAAACTTCTTACGGAGATTCGTTGTGAATTTTTCCAATTTGACTAGAGGATTTATGTGTCTTTTGAAGAAGGACACTACCTTTTGCTGGGATGAGCGAGCCTAGGAGTCCTTTGATGCGCTTAAGCAAGCCCTAGCATTGGCCCCAGTGATTAGTCCACCCGACTATATCCGTGACTTTCTACTTTATGTGGTCACATCCATGGAGACAATTGGTATGGTTTTGGTTCAAGAAGATGAGGAGCTCCAAGAGCATGTCATATATTATCTGAGCTGAAACCTTATATATGCAGAGATCCGTTATTCCCATGTGGAGAAGCTTTCCTTAGCTACCATTCATGCGGTTCAAAGATTGAGACACTGTATTCTCCTTCACTAGACCTTGGTGGTTGCCCATGTCAATCCATTTCAGTTCATCCTCACTAGAAGGATGATAGGGGGAAATTATAATAAGTTGATTGTCATCCTGCAAGAATTCAATCTCAAGTTTGCTTCGACAAAATCGAAGAAATCATTGATTTTTGCAAAACTTATATTTGATTTCCCGAGCGAGGAGGAGGAGGAGGCTTGTGAAGATACGTTTGTCGATGAGCACATCTTCTTGATCTCAAATTTGGATCCATGGTATGGAGACATTATCATATATTTACAAACATTGAAGGTCCCTACTCGCCTTTCATGAGATGAATGACGACGATTACGTCACGTATCCAAGAATTACCTCATAGTGGATAACACATTGTACCGCCGTGGGGTAGATTCCATTTTACGTTGTTGTTTAACTCATGAGGAGGTTGAGCTTGTGCTGAATGATTTCCATGGAGGGGCATGTGGTGGTCATTTATCTGGGCTTTCTATAGCCCAAAAAATCTTAAGAGCAGGTTATTTCTGGCTGTCGATCTTTAAACAATGTGTCAATGCGGTCAAGAAGTGCCACCCTTGCTAGGTGTTCGCATGTAATATGCACTCATGTCCTACCCTGTTACATCCCATTATCACCGTCGGTCCCTTCACTAAGTGGGGGATTGATTTCATGGATTGAAACCCAGCTTCAGCTGGGGAGCATCATCATATTATCGTAGCTATTGACTACTTCACAAAATGGGCTGAGGTTATGCCTACAGTTAAATTCGACGGTGAGACAGCCGCACACTTTGTATTCAACCAGATTATTACTTGGTTTGATATTCCGAAAGAGCTTGTCACTAACTGTGGTATGCACTTTCAAAATCGCATGATGGAAGAGTTGGCCTTGAAGTTAGGGTATAAGCAGGAGCATTCTTCTTCTTATTACCCTCAATAAAATGGACAAGTTGATGCAGTGAACAAATCACTCAAGTCTATTCTCCAATTAACCGTCTCACAAAGCAAGACCAATTGGAATATTATGTTATATCCTACTTTGTGGGCTTATAGGACTGCGGTTAAGACTGCCACCAGTTTTTCTCCATATCAGCTTATACATGGAGTGGAGTCTATATTGCCAATTGAGTGCGAAATCCCTTATTTGAAGCTAGCCATAAAGCTCTTACCGGACACTTCTCCATTGGAGGAACGTTTGGTCCATTTAGAGCAGCTTGATGAGCAGCACCAAGATGCTTCAGTGGCTCTAGAAGTGAATAAGTGTCGCATTAAGGTCCAGTACGATAAATCTGTCCATCCAAGGAGGTTTAGTGAAGGAGATTTGGTCCGTTTGTGGGATCAAGATAAAGAACCCTCGAGGGAAGAAAAATTCAACCCCATGTGGCATGGTCCTTACGTGGTTGAATGTGTGTTAGAGAAGGGTGCTTATGAGCTAGTAGATTACGAGGGGACAGCCTTGGCAGAGCCTAGAAATGGGCTCTATCTTAAAAATTACTATGCATAATTTTTAGCCAAGGCTGACTATTGTATATTATTGTACAACATTTTTCATAGTTATATTTTTCTTATGGTGATCCGGTTTGTTGATTAGCTTCCGTTTCTTATGGAAGATGTCAATGGAGTCTTCCATCTATATAGGATTCGCGGATGCTGCAAGCCGTCACACTCAACACTCAGCCTCTGCTGCTTGGGTGATTTATACTCCTACGGGTCAGGTGTTGTCTTCAGGAGGTGTATGTTTATGGCCCTCTTCAAAGAATGTTGTTGACTATAGTGCCAGTATCAAGCTTATACAGAATGCCATTTGACATGGTGTTCTCTATCTTGAGGTACGTCTTGATTTGGAGTTAGTAGTGTCAGAGGTTAATGGCTTGTATCATGTTAGAGATCTAACATTATTACGGAGATTCTTATGTGTGATATTGTTAGAATGACAATTTGACAACATAACATACATGCATGTTCCAAGAATTTATAATCAAGCTGCTGACTCATATGCTAACTACGTGTTAGATTGGCATTTGTTTCATAGACAATAAGCTCATCACAAACATACATTTTTACACATGTAAATAAATAAACCGATCATCATAAAATTTTTCTTTGAAACAACCAAAATGTGATAATACATAGTGTCGTAATACAAAAATGGGGCCCTTGAGCCACCAAAATATAAATACACAGTAGTACAAAATGTATCACTCCCAGGTATCTAAGCCTGGGGAGGAGGAGGGGTGTTCTGATCATGGAATGTCACCATGGCTCTAGATAGTTGTCTAAATAACCACACCCATGCTCGTGGAACACCCACCACCTAACGCTGCATGGCCTTAGGCAGGTCCTCGACCTACACCATGGGTACCTTGTGTGTCAGCCATACAAAGTTGGTATGAATACTTTGGAGCGTCCACTCCGCATCCACACCCATAATGTCATCTCCTCTTCCCCTCCATCTATGATGAGGGAAGCCTTTAGGCCACTGTGGTCCTACATCTGCATGCATATGATAGGATGTCACTATGTGTTGTTACACAAAAACATGTCTTTTTGAATCCATATATCAAAAAACACAAAAAAAATTAAATAAATCAAAAATCTTAAAAAGAGGGTTGGGATTTGTTACCAATGTCATTGTATGCCAATCCTAGTGGTAATGGCATGTCGAGGTCTCCCTGAAAATCTATCCCCGCATAGGGGTAATCATTGATGGCAACTATTTGTCGTCACCACCATGGAAAGAAATCAACTGGACAGGGGTTTGACTCCCTACCTCCACCTACTCTATGCATCGCATCTTCCAACGTTGTTGGGCCAGATCTCGAACCCCGTGAAGAGGAATGTCAACTCTAGGGCTCAATCCCGGAACACGCTCAAAGAAAAACGTGCTCAGTATGCTACGAAAACCGAAGTTTCATACTCTGCCCATCTTGCACTCACTGAGCCAGTGTTTCATGTTGCCCAGTAGTGCAATACTCCAATCATACACCGTGGGTCTCATGCACTCCACTACATAGAACATCAGAGGCCACGAGGCCTAGTGGAGTGAATCTAGCCCTGTTATCCTACCCAGTGTTAGTAGTATGGCCTTCATGCCTAGCACCTGTATGGAGTTAGTTGGAATCTGACTCCTGACCTTCTCTATGTCCGGATAACAATACACCGCTATGTACTCATCTATGGTGAGGCCACCTCTGGGCCCACGAGAACATAGGTTTACCACTTCCCCCTGTCAGGACAATCCAGTAATAAAGCATATGTCCTCCACATCTATGGTAAGGGACATCCCATCGATCTGGAAAGACTCTGATTCAGGATCCTAGTACTCTAATAGCATCTACAACAGTCTTGGTTTGTCTCTTAAGCCACCAAGACACCAAACTTGTAGAGCCTGCATGCACGAAGAGCCTGTTGTGCCATTAGATCACCACGTACTACTTCTTCTACATCCCCATGCTCACGTTCTCTCCATTCTAGAACCATCCTGCACATTTAAATCAGTTTTGCGTCATTAGAAGTCTTTAAAAAACTTGACTGTAGCTGCATACGCTGTTTGCTAAACAGTCGCGTATGTACGTAACTTTGAGGGCTTTTTCCACATATATCCAGCCCTATACACGAAAAAATCCTCGATTTTCGCGTAGGTTGAGGCGCACACTTTAGGATGGCCTATAATTCCAAACAGACCATGGAAAATTAAAATTTTTAATTGAAAATGAAAGAGCAGGGCATGAGAAATTACCTGGAAAAAACGGTGCCGGATTCCGCTGGCTGGATCTCCCGGAATTCGCGTTTGAAGTTATGAGCTCAATTGGGTAAAAATTTCAAATGTTATATAATGTTTTGAATTTTTTACTATTTACAGAAATTTTCAAAATTTTGAAAATTTTTACCCCGCTTTCTATAGATTTGGACCATTTCTAACCCTTTTGGACCTTTTTTTTACTAATATATGATGTCGGAGACCGTTTTGAGCACCGTTTCGACCGTTGTGTTGACCCATTCATGCCGATTTCAGGTATCATGTCTAAACTGGCATATAGGTTAGGTTTCACCATCGTTTTCATTTTGCATGACCTTGTGACCTTTTCATTATAACCGTAGGTACAAACCCATTCTATCTTGTCACAAAACCTTCTTGCTGTTTTAAAAGTGGCATGATTAGAATGGTAGAGCTTGACCTTACATGGGTACGCTAGTTATGCCTTTAATTGCATTTGGTGACCATGCTGACAGTTTTGTCCTTTAGGGTGTGGGAGTCCATTTTATAGTATTGCCATGACATTTCATAAGGGCCTCATACTCCTCTTGATCTTTTGTTGGCCTATTACCCCTGGACTCCCCTATGTCATGTTGTAATTGCATTATCATGAGCTTTTCCTTCCTTAGTGAGCCTTATGCCAGCTTCCCTGACTTCGAGTTTCATCCATATAGCCTGAGCTTGTCTCATGTCTAGCCACGTAGAGCCATTTTATATATCCTTTGCAGCTTGATTCCCTATTTTACCGAGAGGGGAATTTCCCCTGAGTGATGCTATCCTACACATGTGTCCTTGCATTGAGCATAGGTATGTTCCACTGCTTGGAACTAGTTTGTCTTCCCATTTGACACTCGTCTCCTCCTATTCTGTAACTATAAAGCAATTTTATTCTTTTTCAAGGATTTCAAATATTTGAAAAGGTCCAAAAAAATTAAAAAAACAAAAAGCCGAACAAGGAAATATGTTATCTTTGGCAGTAGTCGAGTCGTGCCGCCTTCGAACAGAGCACTGTATATCACATCCATTGGTTGGGTTAATAGTTTGAATTTAGGAGTTGTACTCGTTTATTTGAGTTTATCTCCACTGACTGGTTAAGCTTCCATTCCCTATGGAGCCTTTGTCGATGCCTCTTGTGTCACAGAGATGTCCCATTTTTGTATATTGAGTCTATGTTGCCTACATTCAGTCACCATTCACCATTATTCTCTTATTCGAAGGAAGTTGAAACCTGACTCAACCATTCCTCAGTTATCTTGACTTTGCATGTCAGCCATTCCTAGTACAGTTACTGGTTTGTGCACCTTATGATTGAGACCTTTCACATTATACAGCTTTTCTGAGTACCTCGTGTTGGATGATGGGGGATGCCTTAATGCCCTCCTTCCAGGGGATGACATCCCATCGACTTCAGATCATTTATTCTGGGATAGGAATCTAGAGTCATTTTCGAGTGCCTTGAGACTTGCAGTCATTAGTGGTAGGTTCTCTCGCCATCGAAAGTTATTTGGGAATATATCAATGTCCACTGATCGATGGATTCTCTCAAGTGTTCAACCTCAACACATTTATTCACACTTGTTAGTTTTCACTCTAGTACCTTGATTCCCATTTTCATTATCAGTGGGTGATCTCATGTCTGTTAACGGTATACATCAATGACTGGTAATCAGACCATGGACTACTATGTTCGGCCTCGACACCTTTATTCACATAGTAGGACATGTACTTGTAGCGGTTTGTGTAGAAGACCTTCCAAATTGGTGGCATCTCATATATGCTACCTCCTTGATTGTGCCAGTGTTCATGAGATTTCAGCTCTCGTGACTTGATTCTAGTATATGTTAGACATTTCCAGCCATTATGGAGATCTTGATCTATTGTATATCTTCAGTCTTCATGGAGATCATGATCCTTTGTATATCTTCATCATGGAGATTCTAATCTATGTATATTGTATGTGGCGATGACCACATATGTCATTCTATATCATGCCTATTCATGGCCATTGTACTCTTATGTATCTAGGACTGCTATATGTACTTGTAGTTATATGCAGAGTTGTATCATTGTACTATGCTGATTGGGTGGTTGGTCTTCCACTGGGTTCTTCGTCACTTCATTTATGGGATGGTCTTATAATGTATTTCGACCATCGTATGACCCCTCTGACCTCACACATTAGGGGGCATCTGTTATAGATGATTTTACCACACATGGTGAATCACACTTTTATGGCCTTCCCTGTCCCTATGCAGACTCCTTAGACCCCATGGACCATTTTTGTTCCTTTGATGTTTCCTAGATCATCCCTAAAATCATGCTTAAATTTCCATATGCGACTTTTAAACCCTTTATCACGTATATACGCGGGTTTGATCCCTAAAACTGCGTACATAGGGATGTGTGCAAAAGGCCAAATTATTTTGGAGTTTTCCTTGATGTGGATCCGACTCACTTGTCTCCTGGCCTTCCATATTCCTTGAGATCGCTCAAATTCGACCTTTCATTACCCCATTGAAGAGATATATAAGGAACCCTTTGGATACATTGAAGGCATGAGAAATTGAGAGCAAGAGAACTATAGTCCATTGTTGCCGGAACTTGTGCTTGAGTCTGCATCCCCTTTGTCCCTTGGAGCACTTTTGTGTTCTTCCCAAGCTTGCTTTTTGTTTTTGAGCCTGCTATCGAGAGATGGAGGATTGAAGTGGTGGAGGCCCAAGTGGGGGACTCAGTTTATCCGATTCGCAGACGTGCCGATAGAGGTTGTATTCATTGTAATCTTCGATTTTATATTAATAGAAATATCTTTTCTTGTCCAATAATATGTGTTTGAATGAATATTTTATCCAAGGATGATTTCAAATGCTTATATGTTATTGATTATATATGCTAGAGTAGAGCTAAAACAATTATATATAGTATGCTTGTCTTGTTTATTGAATGTTGAGGAAGCAATTTATCAATTCAAGCTGGAGTTGGAAATCTTAACAGGGATCTACATCAACAGTCCAGAATAAGGTATGAATCGAGATCCTTTAGTGTTAATTGTTTGATTTCTCTTGCATATAGGAAATGATTGATTTCTGGAGTTAAGCTATTTGTTGTGGTACCCCAAGCCATAGGAATTTCTCTCCATAACAAGCAGTATGCAATGAAGAGTTGAATAATGAAGAAGAATATAGTGGTTCTCAAATGGATGTTTCTGTTTGTTTTTCAAATTTAGAATTTTTTGCTGGAAAGAAGTCTGTTTGCTTGATCATGTAGAGGAACAGAGTGGTATTTCTTTTGAAATGCATGAAAAGAATGAAGTTGTAAAATCAGAAATTTTGAATGAATATGTGGATGTCTTGGTTGAGGATTGTCATGAGCATTCTTGTCAAGGATCTTTTGAAAAACAATTTGAAAATTTGCAAAAGGAGTTACTTCTCGAGCAGCTTTCGCATGGTAAGAAAATGACAGAATTTTTCGAAGGATGTCATGGTTTTTATGATCTAGTGACAAAGTACATGGAGAATATTGGTAGTGGTAATGGTTGGTTATGTCTATACTATAAAGATCAATTTCTTCATTATAACCTTGTTCCATTAGGTCTTTCAGTTCTATTTTTTATCAAGCATGAATAGAAAGTTAGTTTATGGGATCATTTGCTTGATTGGGTTCATTGGAAGTCAGAAGTTACTTGATTGAGCATTGATGCTTAGTAAGTAGAGTATGGTAGGAACAAATAATCCCAGCAATAATCTTGCATTTACTTCATTACTGTTTAGTTTGTTTTCATTTTCAGTTGTAAGTACAGGTTTGCAGTCACAACTCTTCTCAGTTTCAGAGTATGGCTAAGAGCATAGTTTACAGAGTGACATAAATTTGCTACAGCAGTAGCTCAGATCAGGTTGAAGGTTTCAAAGGAAATTTTGGGGGAAACCCAATGGATTTGGCACTTGGTCTACAGGGGTTATTTGTTACCTCGCAGGGAGGATAGAATCGCTCATGGAGCCAACTATTAGCACTCCATTTGTAACAGTCGAGTTATGGGCCGGGAAGAATTCAAAAGGGTCCTGTTCAAGGGAGAATTATACGTACACCCTTCAGGTTATCCAATGGACAATTTTCATTAGCTAGGACCATTAGATGAATAAGAGGGCTTGATATACGGTGGTAGATACTTCCAAAGGTCAAGGCATTGCAGCGGCAAAGATGAGATAAAGAGGCGTCATAGATCAACGATCCAGAAGCACAATGAACAAGATCAACGATGGAGTATGGTTCCATAGGCTGGAAGATGCAAGGAAATACCTAAGTTGGGTATTCATGAAGCTTGTTAAAGGGGGCAAGCAATGAAAGGTCAAGATCCAGGAGAAGTCCGATCAACGGCCTGAGACAGTTTCCCTGGGAAAACATGTTCGGTAGAAGGAATTTTCCCAAATCGCAAAACAGGTTAAAAGGAAGAAATGTCTGATGATGGAGATGAGAGTAGGAGCAGATCTATGCAGATAAAGTCGTGATTCCAAATCGCAAAAAGTGGTACCGGCTGCAAAAATCAATGATCATGACAAAGGCAGGGATAGATCTACGGTCGTGGTTCATTTCATGATCTGAACTAGCACAGATGAGGTCAGGGTCTCAATTCATGAAAAGTGGTAGGGTCTGCTCCATTCAACGGTTGCATGGAGAGGTCGATCTCGATCGACAGATAAGAAACATATTGCGGTCTAAAGCTTCTTGCTGGATCCAGGAAAGAGCAAGTGGTGACGAAAGTTAAAGAAACATTGACGACGGTTGTGAAAGAAATCATACTCAAAGTCTACAACAATAGCCAAGGACATCAGGCTATCACCCAGGCTGAACATGCCCACTTTGTAGCATTTAGAATGAATGACTTTATCAAATTACGCTAGTACTTTCATATGTTATGGATAACGTAGGAGGCATAGTCAACATATTTTTATCTTCTCTCTCTTTCTACTTTTTTTTCCTCTCCCCATCTTTTCCTTTTGGGAATTATTACCAATGTCTAGCTCTGAATCTGCCTTTGACCATCAGATCAAATGTGAGTAACTTTTCTTTTTCGAGGGTGCCTCTATCCCATTTTGTTCATGCTTCAATATGGTCCTCTCCATATTATCATATCTTCGGAACCAATGATCTGATATGAACAATTTTTCTATTCATATTTGTAAATTGTGGCAATAGCACCACATTCTAGAACTGTTAGTGTCTGATTGTGACTGAAAATAGTTTTTAGGTTTTGTTTCGGAGAATAGTCTCAGTGTTGAAATAGTATAAATATACTCTTGATAGAGGGAGATAGGAGTTTGGTTGGGAAACTTTCAAGGTCTGAGGCTCTCCATTGTAGTTAGTCTCTGGTTCCCGTGTTATAAATAAATTTTCAGAGGAAGGATTGTCTTTCAAGGCAGAGATTCTTGTGTCATTGTTTCTTTCAATATGTAATTTTTTTACGTGAAATGTTCATCATGTTTTCCTTCTAGTTTGTTAATTTCTTTCATGTCTGAAATAAGTGTATAACAGTTTGGAATTCATACCTGCTATGCTCCATCTGTTGTTTCAGATATTCATTTAAGCTTTCTTCTAAAGTCACACAAAATTCACCCCGTAGATGCTCTGTGTGATGGACTGTTCCCTCTCATCTACTAATCACCTGCTAAATATCTCCTGATTGCAAGATGGATGGCTATCTTGCCTCTAATTGTAAATTTACACCATTCTTTATCTCCTACAATATGTCCCCTACCCAGACCTTCGACTCCATTTCCCAATGGCTCCTTTCTCAGATAGTCCCACCTGCATCTTACATCAACACACCTGCCCTCTTCAGGAGTCTAGCCTCCTAACCGTTCTTGATCGAATATCTTTCATGAGTAAATTGGAGAGTAAGTGAGAGATCCCTCTCTGACTGTGTCAGGCCAGAGGTGCAGTCTAAAGCGGTTCTGCTGTTTCCCAGGAGAGAACCCTTTTTCGCAAACCTATGGGCTCAATCTCGGTGCTAATAGGAGGGACATTGATAAGTTGCATACAATGGTGTGTGATCAAGGAATAAGGTCGAATGACTTATATTTTCCAATTTTACACAGCATTAGGTGTGTGATCAAGGGATAAGGTCGAACATGAGTTAACATTTCCTCTTCATGACATGACCATCGATAAATCACTTAGTCAATTTCATTATCCATGCAAAATTTAAAAGTCTTACTAGTAAATTGTGAGGTCATGTTTCATGTATAAATAACTTTTTCAAACACACATAGTTGGAAACCAAAACAATGAGGGGTTGATCAAGTTCATTATGAAACCTATAGACCCAACACTAATCACAAGATAATAAATAATAACTTTCATTAATGTATCTTACAAAATTTTAGCCAAAGCACTTGTCTTGTGGTTGATGTATGTCTTATTGAAAATAATCATACTAGACCAAGTGGGGTTTATTAGAAGAAGAAACATTTTGGATATTGCTATTATTGTTTGAGAAGCCATGGAATGGGCCAAAAACAATCCCTAGCGGGTTTCTTTGTTAATATATAATTTGAAAAATATTACAATAGAGTGGAATAGTCATTCATCCTCACTATAATAAGGGTGATTTGTTTTGTCCCTTTTTTGTTAAGGCAGTGAAAAATGATTAGCAAAGGCCATGACATCTCTTTATATAAATTAAGAGAAGTTTGAAGAGATAAGACTCTTCCAATCAATTTTATAAGCCTATTTCCACTTGCTCAAATCCTCTATGTAATGGTTGTTGAATCCCTTTTCTATCTCATGCATAATGGAATACTACAAGAATTTATAAAAGGTATTCATTTTCCTAGTCGTAATGGTATTCAACTAGTGAATGGTCATTTTGTGGATGATTTTTTCCTAGCTATTATTGGATATAAACCATGGACAACACCATGGAACGACCACTTTTTCACTCCTCAAGGGAGACACAACAAATGCACAAAACCCATTGTTATTAATTAAGTGAATGATGTCTCTGATTAGATACTAGGCCAAGAATGGGCTTGGTTATACGCTAGACACTTGTTTAAATTCCTTGGGATTCCCTTTAACTTTGAATTCTCCCCACAAGTTTTGTGACACAATATGCTTAAGAGTATCAAAAACAATCAATAAATGGATTTGAAAAATCAATCTCTTGCATTGAAATCTATATTATAATTCAATGTTATTAATGTGTACTACTCATTGTGTTCTGTACTTTCTCTCCATGTCTATGCCAAGTTAGATAAGCTTCTCATAAAAAAATTGTAGGCTAAATCCATAGGATAAAATATATTTCATAGAGTTATTTGGATTGATTCCATGCTTTTAGTTCCTCTTGGTTGATTTAAATATACTCATATCATTGTTCATTTCTCTTTGAGTAGACTTAGTGTTATCGTGCCTCAAACTCTATTGGGTGTAACCATGTTTTGACTTGGTGTATCTCTTTAAGGGTGATATGTTTTCCTCTTAGACAATTTGTTATTAGTGATTTATGTACTTGCTCGATTTGGTTCCATCAATTTTTGGATATTCTTAGGTTCCTTTCGATACTTCACATCCATAAAAGAGTATTAGATTTATGAGCATTTGAAAGAGAGAGCATAACATTTACCAATGCTAGACCTTTGTTTCCCTACATCTATTTTGAAGCAGGTATAATGTTTTTTCACCCTCCTTGCACTAATTTTATATTGCATATATCCACCCTTTACTTCTCATGGATATCTAACTTGAAATATTTAGAAATTTAGGTTATCTCTAATGACTCACTTCTAATGTTGGTTTACTAGTCATTTTAATTTAAGGAAATGCTACTATCTTAATTTTTGTCAACTTCTCTAATAGTTTTTCCCTCATAATGCTAAAGAAAATTTTAAACTTCACAAAACAATGCCATAATTTTAATTTTTTTGATGTTTTATTATGTGATAATTGATTCTCTAATAGTTTTTCCCTCGTAATGAGGAAATTTTGAAATTATCAAAACGATATCATAATTTTTATCTTTTTTATGTGATAATTGATAGTTGAGTGCTTTGGTGGGAAAGTGGCTCGACTTTTGATTTTTTTTCTTTATTTTGTATTTATATGTAAAATATACATTCTATAAAGGTTAAGGAACCCTGAAGGATGTATCCCAAATCACCCAACTATCTCGCATTGCAGATCAAAGGAATCAAATTTTGACATTTGAAAAAGATTTGAGGTGTGACGATGAAGGTGTTCAAGGTTTTGTTTAATTCCTTGGAGGCAACTTTGTATGTTGGGTTTGGTTTTTTCTATCTTAACTTATGTGCAACTGCTTGGCTGCTGAAACATCTGGACTGAAACCACTGAACACAGTGGACTAAACAACAGACCACAATCCTTGGGATGAAATAGGTTCTGGCAACTGCCCTCTTGAATTTCATAACTATGTATCATAAATGCCACGCCATCTTGAGTGATCACTTCGAGATAAACCTATATTCTCAAATCAGATCTGTATGTAATGAGTTGCACTGATAACGTAAAACGCTATTACGTTCAATGATTTGCAGTGATAACATAGAAAAAAATTATGTTTAATGAGTTGCAGTGATAACGTTGAGATAGCAAGATAGCGTTTACTCAGCAGAAATTGTGTATTCATTGTTGGGACTTTCATCGTGCTCTTGGCGTGTGTTTAAAAACTAAAAATATCCATCATTTCATCTCCAAACGAGAGGATTCTCACTGGCTATGTTTCAATGGAAAACTAAACGCTAAAAGTAGGAAAATGAGGGCTTTCACCATCAAGAGAGATCCCATGACGTTTCCACCACTATCATGTAGTCCACATATCTCGAACAACAACATATTTTTGAGATTTTGTTGTAAAGTTCACATTGCGTTCTCTAGAGGGGGTTCATGCAACCTCAATCAAGAGTACACTCTCACTTAATCATAGGCACAATGGCAATATGCATCCTTCAATCATTCACGTATCCTTCAACCAGTTTTCTACAAGGTTAAGAAAAGAACCACCAAGGCAAGAGTTGTTGAATAATCCTTCGGCAATACATTGTAAACAATATTTCAGTTATTAGTTAGTAAATTCTAGTTAATAATATTGTTATTTAACTGTAGATAACGGTTTTGATATCCTTTATATGTAACACTCATCTACATAATAAGATATTAATTATTTTGAAGAATTATTTTCTTTTTTAAAAGGAAAAAAGGAGCAACCATTTATATTTTCGTGCAATGATTTATTTAAATTAATTATCAAATATTTGGGGAATTCCTTTCAGAAAATAAAAGTTTTTAAACAACCATTTATATTTGAGTGCAAGGTTTTTTAAATTGAAATATTAAACCTTTTGGGAAATCTTTTTAGAAGATAAAAAGATTTTAAAGAACATTGGCTAAGAGAAAAAGAATATATCATACTGTATTTTGTACAAAAAAATTTACTACACAGTAAATTTCAATTAATTCTTTAATTTCAATTGTTGGAGTTATTTTTTCTCTAAAAGAAAATTATCACAAATAGTATTGTAAAGTTAAAAATACCCTTATTTTGAATGATATGTGGGATGGAATTTGTGTAAATGAGAATTTAGAAGATAAGAAATATGGAGAAGCAATAGATGAAGTGGATAAAAGTGAACCAGTACCACCTACTAATGCCAAAGAGTTAGAATTATGGAAAAGCAAGGACAAGAAGGCTTATGCCTTGATTATTGCCTCTGTAAGTAAAGAAGTAAGTAGACATTCAGTTTCTAGCAAAAGTGCTTGGGAAGCATTAAAGAAAATAAAAGATTTGTCTGATTCACATTCTGAACTTGAAATCATACAATGGTTGATGAAATTATTTAACTTAGAATTAAAAGATAATGATACAATGAAACTTGCTTCTGAAATTAGAGCCATTTTTCATAATATTGATGCAACTGGTGTAAAAGTTGACATTCAACTTACTGCATTTATTAAACCTCTTTGTCCTACATATACTTTTTATTTAGAATCACTTCAAGCTAGTGGCCAGATGAAAACTATGACCTTTGAAACACTTGTTGAGAAAATTGCAGAAAGAGAGAAAGCATTTGGGAAGAAGGAGTCTAAACCCAACGAAGAAACTTTGTGTCTTGCACAGAAAGGACACAAATCAAAAGAAGAATTTGCAAAGGATGAAAATAGAAGTAGAGGTCGAGGTAGAGGACAAAGAGGACAATACAGAGGAAGGCGGGAGGGGGGGGGGGGGAGATTTAGTCAAGGAGAGAAACATTGTTATAGATGTGGAAAAACTGGTCATACTGCCAGTTATTGTAGAACTTCTTGGGATAAAATTGTTAACATGAAAGAGCAAGTACAAGATAAAGGAAATGATAAAGGTATCCCTCTTGAATCTACACATTATGTTGTTGCACATTGTAATATAGGAATTGAAGAAGCTTTCATTACTTTGTTTTCATGGAATGACATTTGGTTATTAGATACTAGAGCCACATGTCATATGACATTTAGAAAATACTTCTTTGAAACTTTTGGGATCAAATTGATGGGGTAGTACATTTGGCAGATAAGTCTCGGTTAAAACCTTCAGGAATTGGTTCTGTTAGATTGAAATTATCAAGACTTGCTGATTATATACTTTCTGATATTATTTATGTTCCATAATTGAAGAGAAATCTAATATTTCTCGCGCAAATCAGACAACAAAATCACTCAATACATATGTTTGATGGTATCATTGAGATTAAAAGAGCTTATGATAATGTGATTGTAATGACTGGAGTGGAAGATAATAAAATTTTAAAGTTGAATGGTACATCATCCAATTCACAGAATTCTGCAAATTTGATTCAACATAATAGTAATTTATCTTTCAGCTTATTGTGGCATGCTAGATTTGGTCATATTAATTATGACAATCTCAGGATTATGAAACAGAAAGGAGTTCAAGGGATTCCTACTATTCTAAGACAACTTTCCCCATGTGATGCTTGTATCTTAGGCAAGCACAGTAAACAACCCTTTTATGATTCTATGTTTCAAGCTTCAAGAAAGCTTGGTCTTATTCACTCAGATTTATGTGGGCCCATGCCTATTCCATCAGCAAATGGTAACAAATATATCATGACTTTCATTGATGACTTTATGAGGATGTGTTGGGTTTATTTATTAAAAGCAAAATCTCAAGCTTATGATACATTCAAAATTTTTCACTTATGGATTAAAAATGAAGCTCAACTCAATATTGGAACCCTTCGAATTGATAACGGTGGTGAATATACATCTAAAGATTTTGAAAAATATTTGCAGGAGAATGGTATTAAACATCAAACAACTGTTCCTTATAATCCACAACAAAATGGTGTGGCAGAATGTATGAATATGGTAAGATTAATGATATTTTTTAACAATGTCAAGCTAATGTTTTGGGGAGAAGCCATTCTTTGTGTTGTCTACATTAAGAATAGATGTCCTTCTCTTTCACTACTGTTGGGGCTCCAACTTTAAAGGTCCTTAGTTTTGGCAACTCCGCGGTTTTGATGCGAAGCTTGTAAGCGGAGTTGCGGCACAAAATAGTCTTAGGGGTGTCGGGGTTGGGTTGAAGCCCCTCTTTTTGTACATAACCCATGGTTTAAACTCATGGTTTTTAAGCCCATGGTTTAAATCCATGGTATTGTAATAGTGCACTTGTATAAGTAGGCACTTATGTAAAGGAGTGAGGTTAGAATTTTGATACTTTTAATGTATAATGATTTGATGCGAAGGAAGAAATACCTGTTTTAGGGTTTAAGGTTAAGTCCCAGCTAAGTGCGTGGACGACCTCTACAGCTGAGTGCGCAGAGGGTTTTTGTAAAAAGGTTAAGTCCCAGCTGAGTGCGTGGACGACCTCTACAGCTAAGTGCACAGAGGGTGTAGGAAGAAAGGTGCTGCAACTGAGTGCATAGCTTAGGATTGCTGAGGAGATCTGCAGCTGAGTGCGCAGATCAGAACTGCGTGTTTGTAAAAAGTTGAATATTACCACAGTTCTGTGAACGTAGCCCCTACATTGGGGGTGAACCTCGTATATCTTGTGTCGTGGTGGTTTCTGTTGTTTTGTTTCTGTTTTATGCATTTGATAAGTAAGTGAATGATAAAGTGAGATATACTGTTAAGTAATAACTTCACTGTGAATTCCCAGTTAAGGGTTAAGCAAGTAACTGTCTGTTTATCTAAAACTGTGAAGCTAATTAAGTAACTGTCGAAGCTCTGTGTTGTATGATTAATATTTGTTAAGGATAAAGGTACAGTAATATCCCTCTTTTGCCTTGCAGAAACCTGATTCTGCGGCACCCCATAGCTGTTTCGGGTGAGACTGCAACCTATTCGCAGGTTGTTGCTGAAAGGGCCAACACTATGGGTCTTTTGTTGGTGCGAAGATAAAAGGATAAAACCCGGGTCTGCCCATAGCCCAACAAATTGGTTCCGTTTCCGGTTGAACAGTATTTGCTCAAGATGGATTTAGGTCGTACCTAGAGGGATATGTTTTGGAGGCCATCAGTAAAAGAAATCAGTGACTGGATCGAAAATACCTACCTGAAATTCGTTGAACAAGAAAATAAGGATCCTCGTCGTAGCTCAGATGACTTTTTGCAAAGGTACATTTTTGCTGATATTTATGAAATTTTCTTTGGTAGTATCCACATAGAATTGCACCAGTGGTTATCCAGGTTGACAGAAAGAAGGACAAACTTCCAAGAAGATCAGTCTTCTGCCTGGACCCCAGAAATAATTAACCTATTGAAAAGAGTGAACAACGTGGTATCTAGAGCCGTTGACTTCTGGACAACGCGAACCCTTGAAGCATTTGTGACGGAGTTTTCCATCGACACACATACTTCTTTCAGCGAAGCAGGATGATAGTTCTTCAAAGGACCAAGGGGTAAGTACTTGAACTCACTTAGTTTGAGAGTTAAAATGCTTTTGGCCAAAAAATGCATATTGCTTATTGAGTCAGATTGCTAGAATTAGTACTACTAACCTATGTTTGCAAGTGAAAGTGACTTCGACGAGCAAAGTGGTTTTCTTCGAAGCGGTAAAAGATACAAGAGAACTTTTGGATCCCTTAACCTAGGTCATAATACCGATTATACCCATTTAAGCCCAAAAGAGTTTGAATCTGAAGAAACCCCTTTTGTTAGAAACCCTCCTATCACTCTGCAGCGAAGACCTGTTGCCCCTGAGAACCCATCGCAGTCTGAAAGTGACTCTAACCCTAGTAGTCATGTCGCAGGTCGGTCTACTTTAGTAGGTTCCCCTCCCCCTGTTGTCAGCCCCCCTCCTCCCCCGCCTCGATCCACTATGGCCCATGTGAATGATGATATCAAACTCCCAGTCTTTAAAGGAACTGGATAAGAGGATCCAGAGCAGTTTTGGTTCTTATGCGAAGCTGTGTGGACTGCTAAGAGTATTACGGATGAAAATACAAGACGAGCGCAGCTAATCACCTCTTTCAAAGACCGGTCTTTGACTTGGTTTATGAAGTTTTCTAGTACTCATAACTATATCTTGGCCGATATAAAAAAGCCATGATAAAGGAATTCAAGAAACCTAAATCAGAGTTGCAGTGTATAACTGAACTAAAGGAAATTCAGCAGTGTAGAGGTGAGTCAGTGTTGGACTTTGATCAGAGGTTTGAGGTTCTGTTGGATCAAGTCAGTTTCACTATTGGATCAGAACAACATAAAGAGTGGTTCATTGCAGCCTTATTACCTCATATCAGGACCCCACTTGTGCAACAGAAGGTTGCCGATCAGCAAGAGGCATTGGAAATTGCCATGAAGCTTGAAACCGCCCCTGTTGGAGATAATTTTGGCATAGCCCAGATACACGTGCAGCTGGTAGAAATGGCCTTGGAGCTACGCGACATGAAAAAAGGGAAAGCCATTCGCGAAGAGGTTTGGTGTACCCGATGCAAGACAGAAGGTCATGACAAAGAACAATGCCCTGCACTAAGAAATTACCTGATTACTAGTGCACCAAACCCATTTAACCCGGCTGTCCTATATTGTGAGATCTGTAGAACAATTGGCCAGCATCGACCTGAAGATTGCTATCTGCTGCAAAGATATGTTCAAGTACCTAAGAATCCCTACTGTAAGTTTTGTAAGTCAGTGGGACACAATGAAGATGAATGTCGCAGCTTTGATCTCATGAGAGAGTGAACCTATGATGCTTATAGGGTACAAAATGAGGCACAAGGTAATGATGGATATGGCTACCGTGGTGTTAACCCAGGTTGAGGTACTTTCAGAGGTCGTGGTGGTATTCCTGGACGAGGTCGAAGCCAAGTTATATGCTATAACTGTAATCAGGCAGGCCATGTAGCTAGAGACTGTCAGAACCCAACAGGACATGTCGATATTGTAGAGCAGTCGATCATGTGATTGAGCAATGTCCACAGTTGATAGCTAAGATAAAAGAAAGAAATAGTGCTCCTACTCATAATGTTCAGATGATTGCCGTAGAGAAAAGACCTGCCCCAGCTCTCAATGTTGTTACAAGGAGTGGAGCCACGACGCAAGTGCAGAATACGGAGAAATAATCTGTCAAGGCTTGGGTCCGCAAGACCCCAGAGAAAATTCCAGCCTTTGATGTTGGCAGAGAAAAAGAAACATTTATGGAAGCTAAGAAATACTTTGCTGATCCCATAACATTAGTAGCAACTACGCAACAGCAGTCGCAACCCCAAGAAGCTTCGTTGGATCAAGTAAGTACACTAGCCTCATTTTTGCAGAGTTGTATGAAGCTATTAAGAAATCAGAGTGCTTTGAACGAGTTACAGAAAGTTCTCTAGTCTTGCGAATCTCAGTGAAGCTCTGATAAAAGAAAAAATGTTAATAGAGTTAGAAGGACTGGAAGAGAAATGAGATTGCATGCTCACATAGGAGATTATGACATGACTGATATTATTTTAGACCTGGGATCAGAAGTGAATGTCCTAACTAGGAAGACTTGGGAACAAATGGGAAAACCTAAGCTTGAGTGGTCCCCTATACAGTTAAGATTAGCGAATCAGTAAAAGATTGTGCCCTTGGGAAGATTCCCGAGTGTACCAATGGATATTGATGGAGTCAGTACCCTAGCAGATTTTGAATTCATTGAAATAATTGATGATAGCAACCCCTATCCATCCTTGCTAGGAATTGAATGGGCAATATAAAATGATGCAGTAATCAACCTTAAGAACAAACAGATGACTTTCGAAGGAAAAGGCCTGAGATTCATAGTACCATTCGACCCTTCTCAAGGAGAAAGGTACACAGAGCCAGTCAAAGATGAAGATCATGATATTTTAGATCATATTTACAACATCACAACTAAAGAAGAAGACTATGTTAACCCTACTACTAAAGGTATAATAGATTGGCAGTGTGACAGTTCCTGCATGACTGATTCAGATGACGGCCTAGAGAACTTGTAGAATAGACTGTATGAGCTACATAGACATCGATGTGCAAGAATTACCAAGTCTCTCAAATGGCTTAGCTCACAGACAAGAGCCCTACCTATTTTTGATGGCTTGACAGACCCAACATATTTTATTGTGCAATTTTCAGAGCAGGTACTAAATTCACAGAAAATGGAGACTCTAGATTCAGTATTCAGAGCCACAGCTGCCAGATGGTGGAATGATCATAAGAAGTTTATTCATAGTTGGGAAGCTTGTCAAAAGTTTCTTCGCCTGAGATTCAGAGAGCAACCTCAGGAGGTGCAAAGCAGATTTGATGGTAAGACTAGCCCTCAGGAACACTTGGAGCAATGTTATGAAGCATGGAAGCATGTACCTTCTGAAGAATGGGTACATAGGTTTATACACACTCTTGAACCTGTAGAAAAGAATTGGTATGCAGAGGTGGAGCTTCGCCATGGTACTGTAAGTTGGGATAGTCTTGTTGATAGTTTTGTGCTTACATTTTCTGTTAATGAGGTTTGCCCTGCTTTAGACGCAGCTGTTAGGCTGATCAATACTAAGGTGTTTGATGATAAAGACATAGCCGAGTACCAACCTGATTGGAAGGAACAAGAAGCTAATGCAGTAGAATGTTATAACCTCGCCATTGATGAAGATGATGATCTGCACAGCATTAATATTCCTGAGTCAAAAGGACACTGCGAAGAAATAATGTTGGAGGTCAAAGCTCGAAGCTCTGTCGAAACTAGTGCCATGATGTGTCGAAGGTATGTACTGTGTCAAATTTCTTTATTTGTGGCGCAGCCAAAGTTATTGGCCGTGCCGAAGAGGAAAGGTGTGTCGAACCTCAAAATGTGACCGTTGAAAAAACTCAGAATTGGCAGCGCCGGTATGTTAACTGCGTTAACTGCCTGTAATGATGAGATTTTAAGGAATCTAGCACCGTTTGGACAAGATCTACAACTGCTCTGTCAGATTTGGTGTCTTCAATGCACAGTTATGACAGATTTGGTCGATGGATTCTATAAGAATACACCCAGGCCTGCGAAATTCGCATTACACATTTTCTTGAATTTTACAGTTCAGTCCATGTCATCTGATCGCGAAGTCCAGGAATTGTTGAGCGAATTCAGAGAGAGGGGTCTGCAAAACCTTATGAGCAATCCACCTACATCTGCACCTTGTGAAGAGACTACCACAGCGCCGAGCTAGCCAATGCAGACACGATCAACCAGGAAGAAGTTTAGGGCAGAAGCAGAACGAAGAAAGGAACTAGCCATCAGGAAAGACACCAGAGGATCCCGTGATGAATCCTCCTGGAGAATTCGAAGACCTTGGTGACGATGAGAACGTTGCACCGTAGCGTCCACCATATCTTCCGCCTGTGTGACCAGGAGTTCAGCCACGTCAGTGGACATCCAAGTTCACGTTACACACCCCGTCGCTGCCATAGGGTGTGCAAATGGTTGGAATAATGATAGGGAAAATAGAGCGGCTGAAGTATGCAGACCACGACACGAATGATCGTGGGAAATTTCCATAGTTCACAGATGGGAAATACTTGCACTCTGTCTATTATCTGGATATTGGAGCGACACTACTAGAAGTGAAATAGTGGGCTGCTGGCTTGGAAAAAGAAGGCTTGCTGAAAATGCTGAATGTTCCCCACTTTGGTCGCAGCACGCTGGTTACCATAGTGGTCAAGCAGCTATTGGCCTTGGTGCATGATGGGCACCTATGGATAGGAGACCATAGAATCCCTATTAATGGAGAACTGATCCATAAGATTACAGGCTTGCCGAAAGAGGGGCCTGATCCTGGCATCGAGTTCGTGGGAAAGCATGAAGACACGAAGCTAGCACAGAGCATGAAGGAACACTTTGGGCTGACGAAAGGAAAGAGAGGGTATCAAACCTCGACAATCCAGCACCAGAACATTCGCTTCACCGCAGAACAGCTAGCATGCAAGCTAGTGCGGAAGTGTAGACCAAATGAATTATCTGCACCGATTGTCAGTATTGCTATGAATTGTGCCGAAGGCTACAGTTACAATTGGGTAGCTTACATTGCCAAGGAGTTCCTCGAAGATGCCCACTATGCGTACGAGAAAAGTAGACCCTTTCACTACTCATGGTTTTTAGTGCTTATTGCATTGGTAGGATCGAAAGAACCTACCGAGGCACAGTTTGTTGATGTGCCTCCGCACATGCATGGCGCAGCAAGATACGCATCTCTGTGGGTGTCGCAGGATAAAATATTCCAGCAGATGACAAATTATGTGTTCGCCTTTTATTCGATGAATATTTCCTATGAGATCCTGAAGACACTGCGGCTCAGTCATGAGCTATTTTCTCAGTATGCGGGAGTGGCCAACTTCAAGGCTAACATGCACAATATCTTCATCCAGGCCCGCGCAGATAAAAAACATGCATGTTGGAAGTTTCCATATGTGGTGACCCAGGAGGACATCACCGCAGTAGTCCAGCAGTGACCAGCTGAGCGGATGAAGGACGCAGGGACAAAGACCAGCATACCAGTCCCCCCAGTGACAGATGTGGGTGTGGGTCCTAGTCAAACGCAGCAACAAGACCCACTAGAAGAAAGCGAAGAACAAAGTGAGTCGCAGCAGAGCGGATATGACTAGGGTAGCGATGAAGGAGGTGATGAATGAGTAGAAGAATCGGTCAAGACAATCTCCGACCCCAATCACCCAGATAAGCGCAAGTCGCTAGAGGCAGAGAAAGTGACTAAACATCAGTCCAGAAAGAAAATGAAGGCGTCAAAAGGGAAGAATATTGACAAAGAACCTGCTCTGACGGCTGAAGAGCTTGACCAGGCCCTGATGAAGTCCATAGAAGTCTTAACTAGCAAATGGAAAGAGTTTGCAGCTACGCATCTTGATGCGCTCACTGGCGTAGCGCAGAGAATTACAGAACTGAAGGACTTAGCAAAAAGATCAGCGACTGGCGCTGCAACAAGTAGTTCCCCATTAAGCGCGCAGCCAGACACAAGATAATGGCCAACCAGAGATAACAGAGGACAAGTGCCAAGTGTAGACATCATCATAACTGATGCAGCATCTCCCTCACAGATGAGCATGACAGTTGGAATAGACTACACCAAGTTGTCTATGTCGGAGCTGCACCTTTGTCAATTGGCGATCATAAGGGAGATTCAAGCACGAGACAACTAATCCCATATGCAGTTAGAAAATTCCACGAAGCAGAGTGAGAGCTTCACAGCGCAGTTGGAGGAAGCAGAACAAAATAAGAGGGAAGCAGAAATCAACCAGTCTAAATTGGCGCGGGTAGTGGATGAGGCGTGTCGGAATCTCCCTGACTTCGACATGCAGGTTGAAGAGGAACTAGAGCAGAATATAGTCAAGTTGAAATACTATGCATAGTAGTCGCGGAGCCAGATAGAGAAGATGAAAGCAGAGCACGAGCATTAGATTGCAGAGCTTCAACTTCGCATCGCTCCGGAGAGTCCACCAGAGGTTAGGGAACAGCGCCACAGAGATATTCAGGCCTTAGTAACAAAGATCCCAGATCTTGCAAGCAACGCAAAAAAACTGCTAGATGAAAGCGTCGAGGCCTGGGCAAACCTGTAGGACCATCCAGAAGTAGAAAAGTTGCAAGAAACCATCAAGCAGCGATAGACAGAGCTAGATGCGGTGAAAGAGGAAATTAAGACTCTTCCTCCTATGCAGAAGATGCTCAAAGTAAAGCAAAGCAATGAACTCTAGCAGGAAATTGAGTTGTGCAGAATGAAAGCAACACTGTTGGAAAATTCTGTACAACCCCTGATCAATGAAGCCTTGCAGTTGAGCACTGCTGCGGACAGCCAACTCAAAGTTCTGAAGGAGTATTATGCATTTGCACAGGAAAAAGCTAGTGAAGCATCAGCAGTAGCATTGCAGGAGTTGGTGGAGAAGGAGCAAGTAGCCGATGACATCATGTGCAACCTCAACAAGCAATTCACTATCTTCGCCAACAAGATCCTCCCACCAGAGAAGCGGCAAAGTGTCCCAGGACGGGACACTAGTGAGTCTTAGGGGCCTGTTGGGGCTCCGACCTTAAAGGTCCTTATGAGATGTGGCATGGCCATCTTCCAGCTATCAAACATTTTAGAATTTTTGGTTCAACATGTTATGCTTTGATTCCTGAGCAACAAAGACATAAATTGGGAGCAAGAAGTTGAAAGTGTATTTTTTTGGGATATTCTAATACTTCTAAAGCTTATAGATTGTATGATGAAGATAATAGGAAGTTTATTGTTTCTAGAGATGTTATATTTTTTGAATTTGAGAAAGATGCACTCACTATTGATAAACAAATTTCTTAGCTTGATAGATTTCATTCTAAAAAAATCTATCATGAAATGGATAATGAACTTCCAAATCTTGAAGGGGAGATTCCTGTTCTAAGACAAGTTTTTGAATTTCCTTATATAGCAACAAGTTGATGATTCTAATGCACAAGTTGATGAAACAGAAGATGAGACAATTGATGATATTGTTAATGGAATGGATAAATTAAGTATCATAGATACTTCAGAACCTACTCTTAAAGAAGAAACAGAACAAACACCACAACAACAAGAAGTTCGTAGATCGATACGGACTAAGACATTTCCAAAAAGGTATGATGATTTTGTAACATTAGATTGTGAATTAAAATTTCATGTGTTTGATGAACTTGCATCTTTTCAATAAGTAGTAAATAGTGATGTATGGAAAAGTGCAATGAAAAGAGAGTATGATGCTCTCATAAAAAATAGAACTTTGAGGTTGGTGAACCCTCCAATTGGAACCAAATTGATTGGATGCAAGTGGATATATAAGAATAAATATAAAACAGATGGCTCACTTGAAAAACACAAAGAGAGACTAGTAGCAAAAGGGTATGCACATAAAGAAGGTGTTGATTACATAGAAACATTTTCTCCTACAACTAAATGGGCCACCATTCAAACTTTGTTTTCATTAGCAGCACAAAAAGGATGGAAGATACATCATATGGATGTTAAAACCGCCTTTTTGAATGGAGACTTGAAAGAAGATGTGTATATGGATCATCCTGAAGGATTTGCTATCAAAGGTCAAGAACAGAAGGTATGCAAATTGGTCAAATATTTATATGGTTTGAAGCAAGCACCCCGAGCTTGGTATGAAAAGTAAATTGAACATCTTCTCAAATTGAATTACTTCAATCTCAATGATGCAACTTTATTTGTCAAGAAAGTTGGAAGATCAGTTGTATATCTAGTTGTCTATGTGGATGATTTGTTTATCACGGGAAATAATGATGGTTATGTAGTATCTATCAAAAGAGAGTTGAAAAAGGTTTTTGATATGACAGATTTGGGATTATTACATTATTATTTAGGAATTGAAGTTTCTTAGAAAAAATATGTTGGAGAGTTATTAAACAAATTTGGTATGCAGGATTGTAATCATGTTTCTACACCAATGGAGCAGAACCTAAAGCTTACTTCAAACGAAGGTATCACATTTGAAGATCCAACAAAGTACAGGAAACTTATTGGAAGTTTAATTTATCTTACTACTACTCATCCTGACATAACTTTTGTTGTAGGAATACTTTCCAGTTTTATGCATCATCCCTGTGAAGGTCATTGGAATGCATCAAAGCGAGTGCTCAAATATTTGAAAGGCACTCAATCTTATGGCCTCAAATATTCTAGAGTTTCATACTTTCATCTCACTGGTTATTCAGATTCTGATTTTGATGGAGATAAAGAGGATGGGGTATCTACTTCAGGTTATTTGATGAACATTGGAATAGCAACTATCACATGGAGATCACGAAAGCAATTTGTTCCGGCTGATTCTACAACTGAAGTTGAATATGTTGCAGCAACTCAAGCCACAAAAGAAATCATTTGGATTTGTAAAATACTTGAAGATTTGTAGGAGAAAAAAATGACTTCAACGCCTCTCTTTGTTTACAACACTTCTACAATTCAATTGGCCAAGAATCCAATATTCCATGATCGAACCAAACATATCAACACCAAATATCACTTGATTCGACATCATGTTGAGGCCAAAACCATTCATCTGACACATTGTCCTACTTTAGTGCAAATTGCAGATATCTTTACTAAAGCATTGAGTCGTGAAAAGTTTGAAAAATTTAGAATGCAACTTGGCATGTCAGATGTCCCTTCAGATTAAGGGGGGAATGTTGAATAATCCTTCGAGATTACATTGTAAATAATATTTCAGTTATTAGTTAGTAAATTCTAGTTAATAATCCCGTTATCTAACTGTAGATAACGGTTTTGATATCCTTTATATGTAACACTCATCTATGTAATAAGATATTGATTTGCTAAGGTTCTTCAAGGCCAGTGTCATGGTGAAATAAGAGAGCATTCACCAGAAATCACTCCATGCACAACTCATTCCAGGCAGTCTCGAAAACACTGGCATACACCGGTCTCCAAAACAAAATGCAGTCAACAAGGAATGTATACCACCCTTCCCCCACACGCCTTCTAGTCTATGATCTACGAACGTTTGAGGGTTATTAACAGGCCCGCCATTGAAAGCATACAGGTGCAGCCCGGTTCGGACCAGCTAGTATTCTTGAGGCTGAAAGACGATGAGAGCTAGGATTTCAGTTGGGATCACATTATTCAAAACTCTAATATCCTACAACATTTTAAGGGGTGTCTTGTTAGCTTTTAAGATATCCACAAGGTACCAGGACACCAGCTTTTAAAGACTAATGGGCCTGGCCATACATTTACACATACCTCCTCATGAAACATAGTGAGTCAACCTTAAGCATAGCGAGCCCTAACTGATAGGGAGCATATGCATTACTATTGCCAAGGATTATACCCAACACTCTATCTCTTGCTTTAAAATGACAAGATTCACGTTCTATTTTTTGTTGTGAAATGTAAGAATAATATGAAACGATGGGCTGAAATGTAGGAATCCTTACCTGTAACCTGTGCATCACGTCTGCTTAGAAGAATTGTTGGAGCCAGTACCTGCACTCCTCCAGCGTGACTACGTTTCTTTGAACAGGTTACAAATAAATATGTGGATTGGTAAATGTATTCTCGAGATTGAACATTAGGAGGTAGTGTTGAATAGCGCATTAGATTAATGCATGGACTGGACTTAGCGGCGCCTTGCATGAGTGTGGGTCTGGGACGGTGGTGGACGACATTGAGACATTAACGGAGACTAGACGGAGTGGAGCTGAGTGGAGGAGACGGTATTTTTTCACAAAGTGTACTATCGCCGGAGGCCGGGTGAAATGGGATCGTCGGGAGGGGAAAAAGTCCCCTCGTTAGAAAACTCCCTGTAAAATTGTTATTTCCTAAACTTATGTAGCACTTTTCCTATTTCTGTACTGTTCTCGCTACAATGTTCAGAAAATTGCATTTTTCTTTTACAATCATGTTCAATCATTTCTAAACCTTCCCTATGTGTCTATTACTATTTTTTATTATTATTAGGTATGATATTATAAAGTTCAGCAATTGCTTTAGCAAGAACCCTTAAATTCCATGGAATAATCTCCTCTCTAAGCACTAGCACATTTTTTTTCAAAGTTATGTTTTCTAGCTGAAGAGACCTAATTTGCTTGTACAAAATATGGAATTGGTGATGTCTATGCATTCTTATATTTAACATTCCTTGATATTCCATCAATTCTCCTTCATATGTATCCAAACTATTAGTCACTTCTACCCTATGTTTTCTATCTTCTTATTTTAGTTGAAGAATTGTTAATTGTGCTTCCTTAAACTGTATTTTCAATTTATTCATCTCTAGATCATCATCTTGTGATTGTACACATGTTTGAATCTTAGTAATATTTTTTCTTCTTTTATTGAATAGGGTTTTCAAGTGGAATATCTTATGACTCTTTTTCAACATGAAATAACCTTTTTGTTGTTAATCTAGTTTGAGGTCCACCATCTCCCATATTTTCTTCATAATATTCCAACTTCCTTCCTTTCATTTTCTTTTTACCACCTGGGCTTTCAGGACTTTCCTCAATGTTTATAACAATCTTGGGATTAAGTTACATGGGAATTTTACCTTTTTTCTTCTCCTCGCTCTTCTCCTTTCCTCCATCATCTTCCTTGCTTGAAACCGTAGGAGTCGTTTTTTACTTTGAACTTCGAGTGCTTTTATTTGTTAAAGGGGCACCAATTACTTCAAGATCACAGCCAGACATAAAGAGGAACGTGATCGAATCCCGCTTCATATTTTTAAGCTCTTCAAGCACCAACAGTTTGATTAGTTCAAAATGGAAAATATAGTGTTCTTCTTTCTCAGGATTTGACTGCACTTAGTCTGCCATCTTTCCCAAACTTATACACAAGTAGAAAGGAATGTCTAAGAACTTTTTCCCAGTGAAATGCAGCAGCAATTTGAAATGAAATCAATAAACTGTATTGAATATCCCTTCACAAGTGGAGAATTTTGTAATAACAAATAACCGTATTTCATGTCGCTCAAACAACCAGACTTTGGGTATCCCATGTATCAAATCAACTCCCTTACGGTCTTCTTTCATAAACTCATCATAGTTTTCCAACTGAAACTTCATAACCTTAAATCATTATTCTCCATGACAAGATCTTTCAATCTCAAGGGAAATGGGAGACCTCAAATTCCAAAGGGCATACCTTGGTATTTCTTCCATCAAAATTGAGATTGGAATATTTGGATATTTGTTTATGATACTATTATAGCTTCTCACAAAATATGAGACAACGAACACGTTGGAAAAAATATTTTATATCAAGTTTTGAGTTTAATAAATCTATGATCCGGGCACAAACTGAACCATAACACCTCCTTTTCTTCACTTTTTTATGTGTTGGCTTGGGTCCCATGCTATGTTATGCGCCACACACCTATAATTAAGCCACCTGCAACATCAACGACGACCACTAGGGTATGGATGTCATGAAGAGAAACTCAACTCAACACGCACTTGTTGTATAGCGCAATGTGTTAATCGACTTAGGAAACTCACAAAACGAGATTAATGGTAATCATGAACCTTAAGACACGCCATTCAAATGACTCAAAACATTTTATAACTCATAACTACAATTTGACACTTTTGTAGCGCACATAATGCAAATTTGGACTCTAGCGCTACAAACATTTAAGAGATTTGGTAGGGTGCCAAGTTTTAAAATGACCTCAAATGCCACAAAAGTTAAACAAGTGTAATGAAATGACAAGGAATAGAAAATATGGATGGGAAATTTGTAGCTTAGGATTTAATGTGACTTCATAACATCTAAGAATCCATTACACCCACCTTAGACATAATAATGACCTTTTAAACTTGACTTAATTGTGACATAATTTTGCAAGACATGATTTTACCTTTGAAAACTCTGACCTAGGGGCATCTAAGCATGACTAAAAAACTTGGGAAAAATGAGAGTATACCGATCCTACCCATGTGAACTTTATAAGTGCTAACAATGTGTATGTGTACTCTATGATTGTTTGGTGAGAAATCATAACTACTGGTCACTTGTGTGCTTGTAAGGAAATCCATGAGTTGTATAACCCTAGCATGGAAGAGGAATTCCATGCTACAAATATAAATCGGAAGGCATAATTCCTTAACCCTCCTCTTTCTATTATATTATGTTTTATGAGTTATGTACATAAAATCTTAGCATAAGAATATTGAGGATGCAATAGTGGAATAAATGAAATGCATGGGAATTAGTGGATAGATTGATAGGTAAAGCATAAGGTATGAAGATATATCTATGCATGAGTATGATGTTGCATATTAATAAGAGCATTGATATTTTACATGTGAAATGAATCACTAATGACAATTCTGTGGTTGGTGATGATTGTCTCTCCAGGGATGGTTGAAGCATTATTGAAGATGTTGATGATACCATTACAAGTAACTAGTATCCTATAAAGAAAAGGCGAGACATCACATATATGATCAAGATGTGAGTGGAAGTACTATGAAGCCCTTCATAAGAACCCAATTGTCTAGTTAACCTAAAAAGTGTTTATGACATCCATGGAGGTAAAGGTTTAATTATTATGAAAGAATAAGTGCTTAATAGGACTGGGTAAATCACAGTTTGATCGCATGATATCTTGGTATGCATGTGATTTTGGATGCAAGATTGTTCAAGTTATTCCACCAAGTGTGGTAATGTATGGGGTAATAAGAGCAATGAACCTTATTCCCTTTAATTGTTAAGGTTTGAATGCATTCATATGAATGAATATCATGTGATGTGTGTGTTGGTTATAATTCTAATCATCAATGTAATTTAAGATTTTTTATCTTGTTCTGGTAGTTCATTACATATGAAATGGCCATGGGTAAGCCATAATGTAGTCGGAGATGATGATGAATGGTGTTGTCCCAATACCCTAGGAATTCTCTATTAGTGTTTACCTAGGATGCCACCTCTTTGCTAACAAAAAAAGAGTGGGTGCACTCCTAATGTTGTGCTCCAATGGGGAACAAATGTATCCAGGTGGTTACCCAAGTGATTGGGGAAATTCCTGAGTATTATGTTGAGGCATTAACTAGACCGTCCAAAAACATCAGGGTAAAATACTCGACATGACAATATGGTGTCCATGAATTCCTATAGGGGTAAGTTGTGTTAAGCCCTTAGTGATGACACATTACACCATATAGTGTGGCACATTACCCCCTATATTTTTGTGGTGAATTACATATTATCTATGTAGGATTGGGTCTATTAGTTGTTATTGTACACTTTTATCTTCTATATATAGGAAAGAGATCTTCTCATTTTGGCATCATATCATCTTATCTTGTCTTGTACATTCTGTAAGGAGGTTCCTCCATTTAAGAGGATTGATATTTATCTCTGCTATTTATATTTTAGGTGTGATTACTCTCTTATTGTCTATTTATTCTCTTTTCATGTTATATATGGGATTTGGTTGCTTAACATTTGGTATCATAACTCTTTCCTCGGAACTGACTTTTGCAAAACGAGTCATCTTGTCACTTTCACAACAAATATTTTCCTACAAGAATTCAGTGATCGAGGTTAAAAAACCACTTCCACAACAGGCTGAGCTATCTCCAGTAAAAGATGTAGATCCTAATCCATTACACTTTTGGAGATAATTTTGGAGGAATCTATGGTTTTTTACTAGTCCTACAATTAGTCTAAAACAAGTGTTCTTGGGAAAAAATTCATATCTGAGGAATTTGAGATCCAAATAGAGTGAGAATAGTTGCATAGGAAAGAAGACGTACCATGGTATTTGTGGTATAAGTTTCAGATACAAAAAAAATAATAATGGACATGTGGCATACAGTATAAGTTCGCTCTTCTGGATAGGCCAAAAATAAGAAGCTTTGGTATATTTGTAATAACATTTTGTTGGCTCATCCAAATTAGGTCAGACCTACGACATTGGAAAGAGGATAGATCAAGGTACTAGAGGACAAAGTTTCATACTTAGATGTGTCTCAATTCAAATTTTATTGCAGTTACAAGTTGGACTTAAAATAGTCTCCCAATTAGGGTTTGAAAAATGTACGCCATTTTGCATTTGAATAAATTTTAATAAAAGGATATATTTGTGGGAAGCCGTAAGGCATGATATTGTTAAAAATGGCACCAGAACGAACTAGAAAGAGTCACACTCCACTAAAAAACCAGAGGATTCATCCCCGGCATACGGGGAAATGGAAGACCTTTCCTTTAGAGTGTCCAAGTTGGAAGATATGATTAAAGGAAATGTGAAAATTTTAATGACTTTGCTAAATTGGAAAAGAAGATAGACACTAAAGAGGATCTCAAAGGAATGTGTTAGCACCATTTCTGGGCTAAGTAATTGGAAAGAGGTTTGGCTAATAATGATGAATAAGGTATGAATTTTTTTCACATCATAGAACCTTGAGATACCGTTGACAAAGGTTTGCAAGCATTTGAAAGAACATTTTCAGATCCAGGATGACCAAATACATAAGAAACCCTAGTTTTTTTATTTTGAAATGCATGTAAACGAGGATATCCTCCCTTATTTGAATAATAATAGGAGATGGATGATCTGGATGAGTGGGGGAAAATATTAAAGCCCTGAAATAATTTCCGCACAAGGAAAATCGAGAGCGACATTCCGAAACAAGGTAAGGTTTGGTCACAAAATGTGTTAAATCTTATTTCCACCCCCCGCAGTCTAGATCCGACGGTTAAGAAAGGTTTTTGCATAAATCTATGGTCGAGGAAGTGCGGGAAGTAAAATTCAGAATCAGGAAAAGGACAGGTCTCCGTCTCAAGGAGATGGAGCCTTGATTTCTAATTTCCAATATTTGGGATCGAACAATCGAAGATGAAGCTGGGCTAAATCAACGATGCAGAAAAAAGAAGAAGGGAAGATACCAAAAACTGGAAAGAAAAAATTTTGGTCTTGAAAAGATGAAGTTTCTATTTTCGATATCCACTAGATCGATGATCCAGGATGCTTCCACTGAATATCAACGGTTCATAAAAGAACAAGAAAAGCGAATACCAGAAAGTGGAGAGATATAAAATTTGATCATGGGAAAGTTGAAGTTCCATTTTTCGATGCTCACCAGGTTGACGATTCATGAGGGTCCCACCCAAGATTGATGATGTGGGATGAAAATATCGAAAGTGGATGGGCAGAGGTAGAAAATATAATTTTTTTGTATGAAAAGGAGAAATTATGATTTCCTCCCTTCGCAGGTTGATCTTAGATCAATGGCTATGGATGAATAAGGCAAAGATCAACAGCCCATAAGTGTTTTCACTCGTAAAGATGCAGGCATGGATGAAGTTGTTGCATTATTCCCAAAGGAGCTCAAAAACGTCATTGTCAGCAAGTAAGCCTGAATCCTTGTTGTCCAGATTCTTCAATTGATCCATCATGTGTGTTCCCGCGTGCTTGTTTGTTTGGTTTATGATCATAGCGGATCTACCTGATCATGATTTTGTTAAGATTCAACATCATTGTTGTAACTGTTTTTGGACTTGTTTCGAGGTTGGTCTCGGGGGCCTAAGATACTATCAATATACCCTCGATAGAGGGAGATAGGGTTGGAACCCATGAGAACTTTATGTTATTCATTTTTTTATTTATCAGTAATAAAATTGTAGAGCTGAACGCTGGTTTGTTGTTGCAGAGATTCCTGTGCAATTTGCAATTACAGTCTGTTATTTCTTTCTCTCTATGTATGTCTCATTGTTTAACTTGTCATTATGTCTCTTTTCAAATCTAGAATGAGTGTATAATAGCTCAAAATTCATATTTCTATGCTATGGATATTGTTCTAGGTTTTCACCAAGATTTTTCTCCAAAATTGATGCAAAATTCATCTTATTGATGCTCTGTGTTGATGGACTATCATATTTCTTATTTTATCACCAGACCAACATCATTTTAATTATAACCAAGTGTTATATTTTTTTTGTATCTCTTTCCCTGTAAACAATTCTGCAATTCATTTACATTTTGTGACTTCATAGCCCAATTTATGCTTTCCTTGTTTCAACCACAAATTCAATCTAAACTTTTTTTTATTTGGATATATGGGCATGTTAAAAATTTGTGAGCGATCCCTCTCTATAAAGGAAGAATCCAACTCCCTTTCTTGAAGTGGTTTTGTTGTTACCTTGGGATTCACCTTCCACAACCTTGGGTGCGATTTTGAGTGCTAACAAATTGGCGCTGTTACCGGGGATGAAAGTGAAAATCAGCCCTGGGAAAAACGACAAAGATTGCAAGTAGAAAGGGTTTCTGTGGGAAAACAAAGACCTCTGCATTTGAAAAGGTTGAATAATTTTCCCTGGCAGCTCTATATAATTTTTTAACAAGATTTCAGAATATATCCTTGCTTCCAGGAGGTCACATAAGAGAGATTTAACTATTGGTGGTGAAAAATAGTCGAACATCAAGAAGATTGTACATATTTCACCTGGTGACTCCATCTTTAAGAATCAAATTTTAGTGACTCCACCGAGGAGGCATGATCCATAGATCCAGTTTTCATGAAAACTGGTAGACTCCACTGGTGAAATGAACTCATCCTAAACACATGGAAAGGCATTGCAAAAATATAAGGTACTAAAGTTTTAGTTTTCTCCAAGACATCTTATCCTTTCTTGTAAATATTTTCTTATCGTTTCCTAAGTTGGTCAAAAGAATCCCTCATTGCTTATTGCACTCCAAACCAAATCATGAATTTACTCCTGTATATCCTTCTTTATGAATTGAAAGTACTTCTTCATCTTGTACATTTGATTTTGATCGAGAACTTTTATCTAAACCACATGACATCAAATATCAGCCCTGTGATCCTCATGATACCGCAACTAACAATACATCAATTCCACATAACTTTGTTTCCTCTAATATCCTAAACTGGTACATACCACTTCACTTGCCTCTTATCCTTCATGATTTTCCTATAGAGCACTACAAGTACCTTCCTAATTTTGATGGAGTATCCAAGAGCCTTACAACTGAGAAACATCTACAAACCTTTGATCATTTCCTTGAAGTAGAACATGATGGTGTTTGAACATGAGGGCCTTTTTCCACTCATTACAAGGACATGTTACGCAATGGTTCATACATTTGCAGCCTGAATCCATCAGTATGTGGGGAGAGTTTTCTGCCATCTTTTTGAATTTTTTGGGTGAGAGGTGGTCATTGGACCAAGTTTTTTCATAGTTTTATTCCATGAAGAAATATGAGGGTGAAACCATGTCTAGTTTTAACAGGAGGTTTGCGAGTTTTTATTATAGTATGCCAAAATAAGTTCAACCATTAGTAGGTGCTGCAAAACTCCATTATGCAGATTCCTTTGAAAATAACTTTGCATTATTATTGAAAGAAAGAAAATCATTAAGTCTTCCTGTTATGTTCCAAGATGATTTAGAAGTGGAGGCTAATATGATAGCAAGTGGAAAGATAAAGCATAGGGTAAAAACAAATAGAATGGAAGCTAAAGAAGAAGTTGTTCCCTCTACTTCTGCTGCCTCTTCTCCTAATGATGCTAAGTTTGAAATGATGATGAAGACAATGGAGACACTGATGGATAGGATGACTGTGAATAATAAACAATTAAACACAGAATAAAATGAGCCTCAAATTAGAAACTCAAACTTCAAAAGGCCAAACCATATCCCACCTCCACAAGTTAGACCAAGAGATATGAGGAATCCTAGAAATCAAGATGATGAGTGGATAAGGACACATTTCCATGACAATTATGTTGCATATAAAGGAGAGGATGAATATGTTGAGGATCATCTTCATTATTTTGGTGATTTGGATTCTGAAATATACCTCACTAAGGAAGAGGATAGTATGTTTTCTCAAGAGGAGGACAATAATGCTTTTGAGGAAAAGTTAGAGTAGTACTACAGAGGATATTTGCATACTATAGATGATGTCCAGAGAAATATCATAGTGAGAAATTGAGATGCTACGATAAATAAAGGAGGGTTCAATAAAAAAAAACCTCTACTAGCCAACAAAATACAGAAGAGGAAAATGAAAAGTAAAAGGATCCTATTGGATATAAATGATATGAAAGTAAAATAGAAAAAAGTGTTTCAGCTTGCAATTTGCAAACAAAGCTTTCAAAAGTAATAATTTCCATTTCGTTCAACGAATTATTGAGAAATAGGGAATACGGGGATAAAATAGCAGATATAGTCAGGAGTCAGGAAAATTTTCAACCAGATAATCATGTTATATATACTGTTGATACTGACTTAGGGTATTTTGTTTTCTTTAATGATGGTCTTCTTTGTGAGCCTGAAATTCTTGTACCAATTGAAGTGAATAAATATGATCGATCCAATGTTGTACAAGAAGAGGGTTATAAGGATCTGTTTTATGAAGAATGCAATCATCCTGTCATAAATTGTGTTAATGATGGGTTTAAAACGGATTTCGGTCCACCTATGTATGACGAAGATGAGGATGACTACTTGGATAATGCACCTGAAGAACCACCAGTCTGCAATCATGGATTAGACCACCTATAATAAACTAAGGGTCCTAAGTGGGATGTCTCTTCATGTTTCTCAAATTCAGAATGTCAAGAAGAGTGCATTTCACATGATTTTCTTGAAGAAGGGGAGGACTCTAAATGGGATATTCTTTATGTTTTTTAAATTCATAAATGATTTTACCTGATTCTATTAAGAAACACAATGATATTTCTTTTGAAAAACTTGGAGGGAATTATTTTTTAAATTTTGAGATCTTAGATGAAGAAGCTAGTGTCTCATTTGAAAATTGCCAGGAACATTCCATGCATGATTCTTTTGAAAAGCATTCTGACAATGTGTAGGTGGAGTTACATTTTGAGCAACCTTATTGGAGTAAAAAAACAATAGAAAAATTTGGAAGCTATAAAAGATTGTATGATCTAGTATATGACTATGTGGAGAAGTTTTCAAAGGATAATGGGTGGTCATATCTTTATAGTAAAGATCAATTTCCTTACCATAAATTTTTTCCATTAAGTTCTTCCTTTCTATTTTTGATCAAGCATGATCATGGAAAACAAATAATAGAAATACTTGAAGGTTATCATGATCCATTTGCTTAGTATATGGGGGAGATTTGGAGTGGGAAAGGTGGGTTAGTTTTTTGTAGTAAAGAGCAGGTTTTCTATCATAACCTTTCACCATTCAGTTTTTCTTTTCTGATTTGGCCCAAGCATGATGATGAAATCCAATCATTAGATTAATTGCTTGATTGGATTCATTGGAAGTCAGAAATTACTTGACTGGTATTGATGCTTAGTAAGTAGAGTAGGTAGGTGTGAATAAGCTTGAAATGACGAGCATTTCTTTCATAAAATTTTTAGTTCGTTTCAGCATCAGTAATTTTTTTTGTTTTTTAGAGCATGTTGGGGATTTCAGGAAATGTTGGGAGTCTCCCAATGGATTTGGCACCTAGTCTACGTGGTTCTTTGATACCTTGCAGGGAGGATAACATCCCGAGTTGGAGACATTTGTTAGAACCATTTCTAGGATAAGTAATTGGCAAGAGGTTTGGCCAATAATGATGAATAAATTATGTAAAGTTTTCACATCATAGAACCTTGAGAGACTGTTGACAAAGGGATAGAGGTATTTGAAAGAACATTTTCATATCCAGGATGACCAAATACATAAGAAGTTATGATTTCCAATTTTGAAATGCATGTAAATGAGGAGATCCTCCCTTAGTTCAATAATAACAGGAGATGGACTGTCTGGATGCACTGTGGAAATGATAAAAGGCTTGAAATAATTTCCACAGAAGGAAAATTCAGAGTGGAATTCCATAATAGGGTAATATTTGGTCACAAAACATGTTAAATATTATTTCCTCACCCCCCACATTCTATATCCGATGGTTAAGAAAGTTTTCCACATAAATCTATGGTCTAGGAAGTGTGGGAAGTAAATGTGGAAATCGGGAAAAGGACATGTCTCGGTCTCGAGGAGCCAGAGTCCCGATTTTTGATTTCCACTATCTGAGATCAGATGGTCAAAGATGAAGTCGAGCTAAATGTGGGCTAAATCAATGATGTAGAAAGAAAAAAGAAGGACGTGTTATCCCTAAAGTTGAACCTAGACTACGGGGGTTCAAGCTTAAAGAAATCTTTTTCAAAAATATAATTCAATGAAGTCAAAATGAAAAACTGGGATGGTATGTAATCAAAGCTATAGGAAAATCACACAATCATTAAAGAAATGTATAACATAAAACAAGATACAAAATCCAATATCAAAGGAACTACGATCATGAAATTATGAAATGAGACTGTCTCTATTTTTTAAAAGTTTTAAAAGATAATTGTATTTCAACATAAGAATCATTGCAATGGGATTCAATTGACCATATACAAGATAAACCATAAGAAACACAATTCATAAGATACACAGACAAATCATAATCATACTCATATCAAGGTAGAACCTATATTGAAGATGTAGAGTATTTCATGTCATACAGAAAGTTTATCAAAACTGGATCTTCATAACTCCAATTGCCACCCCTTGTCTCATCTAGAGACTCTCCTTAAATACAAAATATCTGCTTCTCTAAGATAACTATAAGATCCTACTTCTATGGATCGAGCCCTTTCAAAAATAGAAAAGTCAATATTCTAAAACTGTCTTCCTTAATTATCTGGAGCTCGTTCTAATTTTCTGCCTGAATAATTGGATCTAGAATTAATATATTCTTCCATTTAGTATTTGTGTTTGACACATATAATATACTCTGCCATCAATCTGTGGTCCGGAAAGGTTTGTACGACTTCAAATCTTGGATAATACCTTCAATGGATCCACATTTAGCTGCCAATGAAACAAAGAAGTAGACTACACTCAAGGTTTGCAGAAGCATCCCAAATCTAATGGTAGCCACTGAAAAATGGCTCTAAGAGGAGCTTACATAAAGCACAGGGACCAATCTGACCATTTTACCATCTCTTCCAGGCCACTTCTTCCTTACATAGAACCACCCATCTACTTCATACTCAATTTCAACTTCTTCCCTGGCTGTTAAGTTCAGCTCATCATCACCACCAACTGTGAAATCATATAGTGCCTTGTCAAACTGTGGATTTTCTGCATGGTCCTCTTCTTCTTCCATATCATGTGACCCAAAACTTTGGTTCCTTGAGCCAGCTATTGGATTCTCAAAGGATTCAAATCTCTGCATTATTGTTGACTCATAGCTTGGCGGTCCATCCATTGATAGATGAGAGTCCAGATGCTGATCTTGGAATGATGAAACCGTTGAAAGGTTGCTTAGTCTACTGGTAGTTCCAGTTGTAGGTTTATCCTCTGAGCGTGAAACAGTTCCATAAGATGGCCCTGAGCTAAACAATGAAGGATAATGCATAGTACCAAACTAAGATGAAACTGAAGTTTCAAATGATGCAGTTGATTCAGGAGAGGAAGCCCCAGATGATCGTGCATCATCTTCCTCCCCTTCTGATGCTTCCAAAAGGGTTTTTTCCCACATATTATTGTAGCTTACGGATGGTCATGCGGTTATGTTCTCTTCCTCCACTTTAGGAGCATCAGTACCTGCTCCAACAAGATATTCATTTACCAAATTAACACCTGGCACATCGTTACCCCATAAATCATCACCAAGACTTCTAGCCCAAGCATTTTCAGTTTCATTGATTGATGGAGATTGAGTTTGTGTCATAAATAAAATATGAAATTCCTGTTGCAACATCTGGGTCATTTAAGCCAGTAGTAGCATTTATATGGTGACGATCTCGATAAATATTGATGAGCTTAGCACTTGTTTTCCCTAGAGGAAAATACTTGGGTCGAGGAACATAACAAAATAGTGAGAGAAGATCAAGAAGGTGCTCATGGGTCTCATAAAGCTTCCGAAGCTCATCATCTATCCACTCCTGCTTATTGTTATCATGATTCCTCATATCTTTAATCAACTCATCTTGTGCCTTGTACATCTCATCAAGTACCCTCAACATTGGAGAAATTATAGAACTAAGCCCTGTGCCACTTGCTCCAAAACTAGACTCCACATGATTTATTAATAGGCTCTTATCTTTAGACATTTGGGATGCTTTCTCCTCGGACACTTTAAATAGGTTGACATCAGCAAAAAGGGAGTTGGAGGGGATCCATTGGGAGTTTGAGGCAGCCCATTCAAACACACAAATTGTAAAATTTTCTTCCACATGAGTGCCATCATGATTCCTTTTCTATTTGATCTCGGTATTCAAATTGAAACTTGAGTGGTCACTTTAACATTTGGATGCTTCTAGAAACTGAAATTTTGCTGGAGTAGATCTGATGATAACAGGACGGATACCGAAAACCGAAAAGACAAAAATTTTGGTCTTGAAAAGATGAATTTTCGATTTCCGATATCCTTGAGATCAATGATCCAGGATGGTTCTACTCAAGATCAATAGTTTAGAAAAGAAAAATAAAAGTGGATATCCGAACGCAGAGAGATATAAAATTTAATCATGGGAAATCTAAAGTTTTGTTTTCTGATTCCCGCCAGATCAACGGTTCATGAGGGTCTCGTCCAAGATCGACAGTGTGGGATGAAAATATTGGAAGTGGATGGGAGGAGGAAAAAAAAATATATTTTTTTGTATGAAAAGGAGGAATTATGATTTCCTCCCTCCATAGGATGATCTTAGATGAACGGTTGTGGATGAATTCGACGAAGATAAACGACCCAAAAGTGTTTTCACTGGTAAAGATGCGGGCATCGATGAAGTTGTTGCAGATTTCCCAAAGGATATTGAAAACGTCATTATCATCAAGTAAGCCTAAATCCTTGATGTCCATATTCTTCAACTGATCCATCATGTGTGTGCCCATGTGCTTGTTTGTTTTGTTTATGATCATAGTGATCTACTTTATCATGATTTTGTTAAGATTCAACATCATTGTTGTAACTATTTTTAGCCCTGTTTTGAGGTTGGTCTCGAGGGCATAATATACTATAAAGATACCCTTGATAGAGGAAGACAGGGTTGGAACCCATGAGAACTTTGTGTTATGCATTTTTTGATTTATCAGTAATAAAATTGTAGAGCCAAACGCTAGTTTGTTGTTGCAAAGTTTCATGTGCAATTCACAATTACAGTCTGTTATTTCTTTCTCTCTGTGTATGTCTCCTTGTTTAACTTTCCATTATGCCTTCTTTTAGATATATAATGAGTGTATAATAGCTCAGAATTCATATTTCTATGCTCTGGATATTATTCTAGGTTTTCACCAAGCGCTTCCTCCAAAATTGATGCAGAATTCATCTTGTTAATGCTCTATGTTGATGGACTGTAATATTTCTTCTTTTATCACCAAACCAAGTGTTATATTTCCTTTGTAGCTCTTTCCCTACAAACGGTTCTACAATTCATTTACATTTTGTGACTCCATAATCCAATTTATGCTTTCCTTGTTTCAACCACAAATTCAATCTAAACTTTGTTTTATTTTGATATTTGACCCTGTTAAAAATCTGTGAGAGATCCCTCTCTAGAAAATAATAATCCAGCTCCGTTTCTTGAATTTGGTTTTGCTGTTACCTTGGGATCCACCTTCCACAACCTTGGGTACGATTCTGAGTGCTAACAGGATACCTAGTAGAGAAGATCTCAAAGGGATGTCTAGTAAAGAATATATTCAATACTTTAAGGAGTTTATCAAGGATATCAAACATTACTTTATTCCTAAATTATCTACTCAAGAAGAGGATAAGGAGGAAAAATATGACTTATTCCAGTCACGTCTGGAGAAAATTGAAAAAACATTGGAGAGTAGCAAGTTGGATTCCTCAAAAGTTGATGATTCACTACAACATCATGGGTTCAATTCAGGTCCAAGAAACTACTTTATCCCCAAGATTGAAATGTGAAATTTTGATGGCAAGGATCCAATCACGTAGATTTTTTAGATGGAGCAATTCTTTGATCTACACCAGGTGCCCACTATGAAAAAGGTAACTATTACATTGTTGTATTTAGAACTTGATTAGTTTGTATGGTACAAATGTATTTGTGACCGTAAAAATGAGCCTATTATCTCTTGGTCTATATTCAATGAATAATTTATTGCACATTATGGGGATATAAATAGAAACACCTTCTTTAGTCAGTTGGTAAATTTCAAGCAAATTCACATCAAGCAATTTCAGCAGCTAAGTTTCAGAGTGAAGAATATTTTAGAAGATAATTTGTTAGATCTATTTATTGGAATCTTGAAAGATAACATTCAACATGAGGTGCGTCTCTTTGAACCATCATCACTAGAGAAGGCTTTCATGATGGAAAGAAAGGTTGAAAATAAAAATATGGCAATGACTACTATAAAGGCCTTCCCCACCACATATAGAGAAAATAATGTTCCTTCTTCTAAACCACCAGAAAGGTTGACACCCCAAAAACTAGATGAAAGTAGAGAAAAAGGATTATGCTTTAATTGTGACAACAAGTATAGCAAGGGACATAAGTGCAATGAGAATAAATTATTCTACATAGATTGTGAAGAAGAAGAACCAAAAGAAGAGGAAGTATCTCAAGAAGAGATGACTTCAGAAGAAATGGAAGAGGCTACCTTAGAAGAAATTACTCCCACCATATATTGTCATGCATTGGCTAAAATTAGCACTCCTCAAACTATCAAGATAGAACGATACATCAAAAAGAGGAAGGTAACAAAGTTGATTGATTCTAGTAGTATTCATAATTTCATTCACTGTAAATCATCCAAAGTTCTTAATTGCTTTGTTTATCCAACACCATAATTTTTGGTAATGATTGCAGATGAAGGAGCTATAAATTGCTTAGGTAAATGCCATAAAATAAATATAGTTATGGGGGAATATGTATTGAATAATATAATGATTTCTATACCAATGGGTGGTGTTGATGTTGTCTTGGGTGTCCAATGGTTATGATAATTGGGAACAATGGATTTTAATTTTCAAAACATTTTCATGAAATTTTCATGGGAAGGTAAAGAATATGAGTTAAATGGTATCACAAGAAAACCATGCAAGTTGATAAGCTCTAATGGTATGAAAAAGTTGTTAAAAAGGGGACATCAAGGTATAGTTGCACAATTATGCTCATGATATTTTCAAATATTAAAATTCCCTATCTCCCCAGATCTCTAAACGACCATTAATATGCATTCCAAGGTATTTGAAGATATTACCAAAGGTCTTCCACCTATTCATGACTGTGATAATGCTATCCACTTAATTCCAAGCAATGTTCTTCCTTGTTAGAATAATCAACCCATAGTTAGCTACCTTAGACATTAATTATGTCCATTTTTGTCTTATTTGCTTAGATTCCATATTCCACCTTATGCAAGTTGTCCTCCACATGTCCAAAGTGGTCAAAATTGTTAAAAATGATTCATGGAGTGCTTGGGAAACCTCTTGGAATCAATTCTGATTTATTCCTGCTTTCCTAGCGCATGTCTGCTTTTGCTGCTTTATTGCCTGCTTTTGCTGAGTTTTAAGGCAATTGGGAAAGTTTGACTAGGTGAAGTTAACTTGTTTTTTGTCCCCATCATCCTCAAATATTTTATACTAATAAAAGCATGTATGAGTTGTCCTTCCATCACCTATTAGCTTTCCTAATTGATTTTTCCAATTCGTGAGCTCCTAGACAGATTTGGAAACTGCTTTATGCACCTATGGGGGATTTGCTTAGATTTAGTAAGCCTGCTTTTGACCAATTCGAATGGAATCCAAATGCATTAAAATATCTCATGTAATTATTTATTGTGGAAGCCTATGAATTCAAAATGATGGATATTGTACACTTATTCAATACAGATTACTGTTCTGCTCCATATTCAGTCTCCTTTGTGTGTAATTTGCATTTGTAATTGGCAATTTTTGTGAGTGTAATTTTTCTAACACCTGGGTTCAATTTCCACATGGTATCAGAACATTTGTAGATCTATTTCTCTCCTTCCAATTTTTTATTGTAGGTTCGACATCATTGACTGGGAGCATTTTGCTGACTGCAGGGACAATTTCTGAGCTATGGATCAATCTCAGAAGATCATCTTGACTCCATTTAATTTATTTGAATGGAAAGCAGAGATGGAGATACTGTTGAGGGAGAAAGGCCTTTATAGAGTGACTATGGCAATATAATCAGAGCCCAATGCAGTTGCAGAGAAAATTAAATGGCACAACAGGAGGGATGAGGCCCATGGTCTCCCGTGTCTGAGCATATCCAGAGACCTCCTTTTCCATATTGATGGATTGACATCACCGAATGAAGTATGGGAGAATATTGTTGATATTTTTGGTAAGATAGATGAGATGAGGGTACATCAAATAAAAAATGAATTGATCTCCTTGAGTCCCAACAACTTCGAAATCCTGCAACTCTATTTTTCCAAGTTCAAAGCCCTTGTTTTGCAGCTAAAATAGTGTGGAATCGAAAAGAAGGAGGAGCAACTAGTTTTGGTCATACTCTCAAATCTTGGCCCTAACTATTCAGTGTTTGTTTCTACCTTCCATGCCACCAAGTTGACAGCTCGAGCCTGGAAAATGCCTAGCCTTGCAGATTTCATGGAATCTCTCACACAAGAACAAGATAAATTGGTGATGATTGGCACCATCAAACCTTCCAAAGACCAAGCTCTGGTTGCTGGAGATTCGAGGGTGGATTCAAAAGGCAAGAAGAAATCTAAGAAGCCACCTGAGCAAAAGAGAGACAAGAACAAGTCTCCAGAGGAGCCCCAAGGTTCCAAGAAGAACACCTAGAAGAAGAAGAACAAAGGAGAAATGAGCAAGTACGCATATTGCAGTAAGGGCAATCATCCTAAAAGCTCTTGCATGAAGAATCAAATTGACATGCTGAACCAAATCCTAGAGGAGAATGGCATCTCCATTCCTGATAGCTCAAAGAAGAGGGAAGGAGGATCAAATTCAGAAGATAGAGAGAGAGTTCATGCATTGGTTGCTGGCACATCAAGCTCAGCTAGTTTCATCATTGATTCTGGAGCTTCAAGACATATGGTTTAGACCAAGGAGGAATTCACCTTACTTGACATGTCGAAAGGTCCACCAATAGTATTGGGAGATGAATCTCTCATTGAAAATTTAGGCAAAAGGAGGATTGATCTTGACCATGGTAAGTTCAACAATGTATTGTATGTTCCAGGTCTTGCCTCTAACCTCTTATCAATGTATCAGATGACCCACACAAGGTCTCCAAAGAAGGTCATATTCTCCCCTGATGAAGTTGAGATCACAAAGATCTCAAGTGATAAAGTCATTACAAAAGGAGTTGCAAATCACACTTCAAAGGTATACATGTTCTCACATTTCCTACCCTACTCAAACCCCTCTGCTCTTCTGATTCATGCTAATGAGGCAAGCAAGCTTTGGCATGAAATATTTGTCCACCTTAACTATAAGTATCTTTCTGATCTTAGTGAAAAATAAATGGTCATAGGGTTACCAAAGATTAAGTTTTCCAAAGGAGTCTGTCAAGGTTGCATCTTAGGAAAACACCCAAAGCATAAATTTGAGAAAGCTAGTCATGAGAGAACCTCTGCACCTCTTGAGTTGATCCACAGTGATGTTTCTGGCCCATTTCCTCATATGTCAATGAGTCATGCCAAATATGCATTGAAATTCATAGATGATTTTTCCAGGTACTGCTGGGTTTACTTCCTGAAACACAAGTCTGAAGTTTTTGGCCTCTTCAAAGTCTTTAAGGATTTGGTTGAAAACTAGTCTAGGAGGAAACTCAAGGTCCTCAGATCTGAAGTGGTGGTGAGTATGTCAAGTATGAGTTCATTCAATATTGTGCAGATTTAGGTATTCATATGCAACATTCTATCCCTTACACACCACAGCAAAATGGTGTTTCTAAGAGGAAGAACATATCACTGAAAGAGATGGCAACCTGCATGATGGAGGCTAAGACTTTGCCACCAAAGTTTTGGGACGAAGCTATAAACTGTGCAGCCTATATTTAGAATAGGGTGCCTCATAAACAGCTTGATGGTATGACTTGTTTCGAAGCATGGAGTGGGCACAAGCCAGATGTGACCCATTTCAGGATTTTTGGCTCAAGGGCTTGGGCTAGAATTCCAACAGAAAAGAGGAAGGCTTAGCAGCCCCAAAGCCAAGAGTGTCTATTTGTTGGGTACTCTGAAGATTCAAAATGGTACAAGCTGATCGATTTGAGCACAAACAAAGACTCATTGAAAGGAGTGTTCAGTTCCAAGAAGAGCCTTTAGCAACAGTTGAAGTTGGAGAGTCTTCTTCACCACCAGAACCACAGAATGGAAGTGAAGAGATAAATGAGTTTGCTGATTCTGATATGTCTGATAATTATGATTTAATTGAAAATCCTAACAGTCCTACAAGACCAAAATTGGCAGAAAAGACCATTCATGTAGCTGGGGAACTAGCTGGAAATCCTAGTGATCCTAGGAGGACTAGATCTCAATTTGAGAGTGCCCTGTGTATGAAAGACCCTTTGTTTGCATAGAAATTCTATCTGATGATTGAATCAGACCCACAGAAATATGAATATGCAACACATGATCCAATATTGCAAACAGCCATGAAATAAGAGTTAAGCTCACTCCATAAGAACAACACTTGGGAGATGGTTGATCTTCCCCCAGGGAGGAAGCTAGTTCAATGTAAGTGGGTTTTAAAAACCAATTTTTCTGCTGATGGTTCACCTTTAAAATATAAGGCAATATTGGTAGCCAAGGGCTACTCATAGGTACATGGCATAGACTACAATGAGACCTTTGCACCAGTGGCAAAGATGGACTCCATCAGGCTATCCTTAGCCATTGCAGCTTCGAAGCAGTGGGAGGTACATCACATGGATGTGAAGTGTGCTTTCCTGAATGGAGATATTACTGAAGATATTTACATGCAGCAGCCTCAAGCCTTTGTTACTAATCCATCTCTTGTGTGCAGGCTAAAGAAATCATTGTATGGGCTTGGTATGCCAAGATTAATGGCTTTTTGCTGTCATTGCGTTTTGTTCGATGCAAGTCTAATACTAAATTTTATTTGAAGCTGATTCATGGTTATTTGATGATTATTGTCTTGTATGTGGATGACCTTCTCATTACAGGAAGCTCAAAGGATGAAATTGCCTCCTTGAAGGATGCAATGAACCATGCATTTTCTATGATTGATTTGGGGTTATTGAGCCAATTCTTGGGTCTCGAGATTGCTCAAACCAAATATGGAATAAAAGTACATCAGTCCAAGTATGATTTGGATTTGATGAATAAGTTCAACATGAAATATTGCAATCCAAGAAAGACTCCCTTCCTTTCAGGAGTTAAGCTTGAAGAAGAAGGTTCTTCACCTATGGTAAATAATACACTGTATAGGCAACTGATTGGGTGTTTGCTGTACCTTACACATACTCAACCTGATATTTCTTATGCAGTAAGTTTGGCTTCAAGATACATGGGTCAGCCTCATGAGATCCATTGGAGAGGAGCCAAAAGGATCCTTAACTTTGTTCAGGGAACAAGGACTCATGGGATCTTCTACAAAGCTAAATCTGATCTTGATTTGATTGGGTTTACTGACAGCGATTGGGCAGGTGACAACACAGATCGAAATTCAACATTAGGATATGTGTTCATGCTTGCTGAAGGACCAATCAGCTGGTCAAGCAAGAAATAGAGTGCCATTGCACTCTCATCTACAAAAGCAGAGTACAAAGGAGTTGTAAATGCAGCAACTCAATGTTTATGGTTGCAAGGGTTACTTGGTGAGTGTGGCTTCGAATAAGAGTACTCGACTACTATCTATTGTGATAATTAGAGTACCATTCAAATCTGCAATGATCTAGTTCATAGACAGAGAACCAAACACATTGAGATCCATATGCACTACATCAGACAGCTTGTGCATGCTGGTACCATTCACCTACTCTTCTGTCCATCTTCAGAACAAGTAGTAGATATCTTCACCAAAGTATTTTGTGAGAAGAATTTCAGCAATCTCAAATCATTGCTAGGGATTTATGATCATGCTATGAAGCATGAGTGATGACAAGATTTTCAAATTTTGTTTTACTGTCCATGTTTAATTCCCTCTAGGTTTTTTCCTCTTTCCTTGGTTAAATGGACATGCAGTATGTAAAGGGTGACTAAGCCTTGTTTCTAGGCCCTATTATTTTTTATATTTTACTCATAAGTCAGGATTAAGGGGGGGTGTTAGAATAATCAACCCATAGTTAGATACCTTAGACATTAATTATCTCCATTTTTGTCTTATTTGCCTAGTTTCCATATTCCACCTTATGAAAGTTGTCCTCCACATATCCAAAGTGGTCAAACTTGCTAAAATGAATTCATGGAGCACTTGGGAAACCTCTTGTAATCAATTCTACTTTATTCCTACTTTCCTAGCGCATGTCTTCTTTTTCTGCTTTATTGCCTGCTTTTGCTGAGTTTTAAGGCAATTGGGAAAGTTTCACTAGGTGAAGTTAACTTGTTTTTTGTCCCCATCATCCTCCACTCTTTTATCCTAATAAAAGCATGTATGAGTTGTCCTTCCTTCACCTATTAGCTTTCCTAATTTATTTTTCCAATTCGTGAGCTCCTAGACAGATTTGGAAACTGTTTTATGCACCTATGGGGGATTTGCTTAGATTTAGTAAGCCTGCTTTTGACCAATTCGAATGGAATCCCAATGCATTCAAATATATCATGTAATTATTTCTTTTGGAAGCCTATGATTTCACATGGATGGCTATTTTACACTTATTCAATACATATTAGTGTTCTGCTCCATATTTAGTCTCCTTTGTGTGTAATTTGCATGTGTAATTGGCAACTTTTGTGAGTGTAATTGTTCTAACACTTGGGTTCAATTTCCACACTCCTAACATCATACCTTACTGATATCGTTATATCCAAAAAAGTGAAATTGAGTGTATGGTGGATGAAATGTTAGAGGTTGGAATAATTAGGCCTAGAAAAAGTTCTTACTCTCCACCAGTGGTAATGGTACGCAATCCAGATGAATCATGGCATATGTGTCCTGATTATAGAGAGATCAACAAGATCACCATTAAACATAAGTTTCCCATTCCCATCATTGATGAATTGTTAGACGAATTACGTGGAGCAGTTGTCTTGACAAAGTTGGATCTTCATTTCAGGTATCATCAAATTCGAATGAAGGGTGAAGACATCCCCAAAACAACATTCAGAACTCATGAAGGTCACTATGAATTTTTGGTCATGCCATTCAGTATAACAAATGCACCTTCCACATTTCAAGGTTTAATGAATTCTATTTTCAAGCCTTCCTTACAAAATTTGTGTTGGTATTCTTTGATGATATACCAATCTATAGAAAGTCTTGGGAAGAACATGTTGACATAAACTACAACTACTAAAGGAGAAAGAACTGTATGCAAAACCATCAAAATGTTTCTTTGGGATAAAAGAGAAATAACTGTATGAGAAACCCTCAAAATTTTTCTTTGGGATAAAGGAGGTCAAGTATTTGGGTCATATTGTATCTCATGAAGGTGTCAAGCTAGACCCTAAAATAAGTAAATCCATGATGGACTGGAAAATTCCCAAAACGATAAAGAATCTTCAAGGATTCTTAGGTCTGACAGGGTACTACCTCAATTTTGTTCATAACTATGGAAGAATAGAAGCTCCTCTAACATCGTTTCTGAAGAAATATGCATTTTATTGGACTCCAAAGGCAACTCAAGCCTTTCAACAACTCAAAGATACCATGTGTAAATATATTTTTTTGACACACCAGACTTCACAAAAACCTTTATTGTGGAATGTGATGCTTTAGGAAATGGGATTGGAGCTTTACTAATGCAAGAAGGACACCGTATTTCGTTTCACAAGTCATCCAATCAAGGGAAAGAACTTTAAAAAAAAATTATGAGAAGGAAATGTTGGAAATACTACATTCCTTGAATCAATGGTGCCCCTACCTTATAGGGAGACATTTCAAGTTTAAAACAGATCATGATAGCCTTAAATACTTTTTGGAACAAAGGCTATCTTCAGAAGAGAAACAAAAATGGGCAAGAAAGATGTTGCAATATGAATTTGAAATCACATACAAAAAGGGGAAGCAAAATGTTGTCGCATATGCATTCTCAAGGAAAGATGAGGATGATGAAGCATTACTCTATGCTATTTCGATCATCCAACCAGATTGGATAGTAGAAGCTATGGACAAATGGACAAATGGCAAAAAAATATGGAAGTTTATTCAAAAGCGCCATCAGGATCCTAGTGCCTCTAATACATTTAGGTGGAAATATGAATTTCTATGGTACAAGGATCACTTATATTTTGATAAGAGTTCCCAACTCAAGCAATAGGTACTTTTTGAATTCCACTCTTCACTAATAGGAGGGCACTTAGGTTTCTTAAAAACATACCACAGGGTAAAGAATATTTTTTTTGGGATGATCTTAAAACCAATGTTCAAAACTTTGTGGTAGAATGTTTTGTTTGCCAACAAAATAAAGTGGAAAAAAATTAAGACTCCTAGTCTCCCACAACCACTTTTCATTCCAAGCCAAAGGTGGATAGAGGTCTCGATGGATTTTATCATAGGTTTACCAAAGTTTGAAGGAAAGAGTGTCATTTTGGTGGTTGTTGATAGACTTACTAAATATGCACACTTCTATGCACTATCTCACCCCTTCAAAGTAGGAATGGCTGCAAATTCTTTTATGGAGATAGTACAAAAACTACATGGTAATCCAAATATTATAGTAAGTGACAGGGATCCCATTTTCAGTGGAAATTTTTTGGACCGAATTATTTTCATGTTTGGGTACTCAACTGGCTCATAGCTTATCTTATCACCCTCAATATGATGGACAAACATAGATAGTAAGAAAATTTTTGGAAGGGTATATTTGATGTTTTGCAACTGATAAACAAATAGAATGGGTCAAGTGGATACCCTTGGCAGAATGGTGGTATAATACTTCATTCCATACATCATAAAAAATGACCCCATTTATGGCATTGTATGGCTACCATCCACCATCCATCACATATTCACTAAGAGACTCTAAGGTTCAAGCAGTGGAACACCACATGGAGCATCAACAACAAGTTTTTCAACTCTTAATGGACAACTTGAATCTAGCACAAAATTGAATGAAACAATAAGCATATCAACACCGTAGTGAACAAAGCTTTAATGTTGGGGATTGTTTGTTTTTAAGACTACAACCATACAAATATATTGTTGATCCCATATTTGTTATCATTTTTTACAGTTAAATTACTCATTTAAACATATGTTTTGTCATATTTTGCATATTTTATGTCACCCAGATCACTATTCATCCTAGGTATGAATGTATTTAAGGTTTATATAAAATTCTTTTATTATTATCATTTTATGATTTTATTAATTAAAATTGACATGGTTTGAAGCGCATTTTATTTATCAATTTATATGTATATTTGTTAGCAGGTTATATAGTCTTTTTGGATGAATTAACAACAAACACGCATTCAGCTATCCATGTGCACAACAGGTCGAGCTCATCATCCAACTTGCTGTGTGATATCCGTTGGTAGGTTTCCAGGAATTTAAACGTTGTTAATCTAGACCTCAGTCCTTAGCACACCAACAAACAGACATCACGTTTCATCCTAGATATGCTCACATTGTTACCACCTAAGTTGTAGTTAGTCGGTGTTATCAAGTGAGCCTAGTGAACCAGATAAAGATGATTTGTTTGGACTTCAGAAGACCTTCAGAATTGCTTCTAGGAAATGTTTTTTTATTTACCACATGTTCATATCCCCTTAGGGGAGTTGTAATAAAATTTTCTAGCATGGTAGTGTCTGTAAGAGACTCGGTCTCTTGGGATTTATTTGTCAATCCGATCATCCCAAAGTGTTTTTTTCCCTTGGTTATTATTGGTTGTTGAATAACCGACTGATAATTTCTGAGTTTTTCACTCAATACCTTCAAAGTTGGGGTGGACAGCTTGGCATTTAGGCATATTGAGGCTATTAGAGTCTGTGTGGCAATGTATAAACATGCTAGGCATTATGGTCGAGTCAAATGAACATGTGCTAAGTACCCCTAGGTTTTATTTATTTTTATTTTAATTTTTCCACAAAACTTATGCTATTTTTGAATAGTATAATTGGAAAAATTGGTCTTGTAATAAAAGTGGGGTTAAAAGTCAGATTCAGTCATGGGGGTGCTCATTTTCTAACTCAGAGCACCCGGTAAACCCATAAACCCACTTTTCCTAAGTTTTGAGTGATTTTTTTATCACTCAGTTGAGAAAATCCAAAAAAAAAATTAAATATTAATTAAATAATGGAGCAAATCCAAATTCCTACATGCAGATCTAGGGTTGCGCCCTCCTTTTTCTCTCCTCCACATGTGTGGATCAAGCTGGGAGTTGTTTGTTGGTTGGTTTAGTTCACTAAGTGAGGTGTCACTCCGATTTGGAGTTCTAGTTCAGTTAGACTCAGTTCTAGTTTAGCTAGACTCATTTCATCCAATTAGACTCAATTCATCATCAGATCAGACTCATTTCACTGGGTTAGGCGTCACTCTGATTTGCAGTTCTAGTCCAGTTAGACTTAGTTCATCCAGCTAGACTCAGTTCATAATCAGATCAGACTCAGTTCATAATCATATCAGACTCAGTTCACCATCAGATCGGGCTTGGCTTGATTCTTTGTCAGCTTCAGTCTCTCTTTCAGTCAGGCATACTCCCCCTCTGGGCTAGGGTTTCAGTGTTTGCTATAAATAAAGCACAATTTTCTCCTTTCCAAGCTAGTTAGAGTCGGATTGAGGAGATGTTTCTATTGTAATTTTGCTATATTTTTCATGTTGAAATAAAGAAAAGATTTGGAGGCAATATGGTGTCATGTTATTATGTGTGGATGAGCATTGCCATGTTTCACTGAGGTAACCTGTATCTGTGTTCATAACTTGCTTATTTGATATTGTGGATCTAGTGCTAAAAGATTGATAATAAGTTTATTTAGATCTTGATAGGAAAGGAATATGTTAATAAGTTTATTGGCTATCTCTTTTTCTTTTATGCATGTCTAGAGATCTAGATTTAACATGTTTTATAACTTTATATGTATGCTATTATAATATCTCTGTTTGTGTATTAACTAGATCTCACAAGCATTTTGGAAATCCTTTGGATTAGTTGCAGGTTCCTATCTTGGAGAGGGTGTTGATCTAGTTTTCTTCCTCACTTTCTCCAAAACTTTCTCAAAGGCATAGTCCCTCGACATTGCACCTAAAAGCTCCATGGTTGATCTTCACGGCTATAGGCTTTCCTTCTTCTCTTTCTCCTCTAAAAATTTAAAATCTACTCGGTTACTACATAGCTTTGATTTGTTTAGATATATCATCTTAGAGTGAAATTTAACATAGATCTGTCTTCTCAAAAATTATAATCTAGATCTTGTTCTTAAAAGGTTTCATAAGCATTCTAGATCTAGCTTTAGAGAAATCATCCTTTTTGCATGTCATTTTAAAGAGAATTTGTAGCTTGCATGCATTAGATTTATGTTTTCTGTTATAAAATATAAATCCATCAATCAGTGCACATCATATTGTCTTCCTAAAATTCATGCAAATAAAATATTTTTAGAATTATTTGGGGAATTTGTGAATACTCATATCGATGGTGAAAATGATAATTGTGAAAATTTTCGAGATGCTGAAGAAAGTGAAGAAGAAATGATTAATACTGAAAAATTAAAGGGAACTCTAGGAGGAAAGGATATCATTCAATTAAGAAGTAATTTTATCCCAAGAGGTTTGATTCCCTTAGAGAACCTTTTTGATCAAAATGATGTTGCAAAAGATCCAAAAGTGAAACATGTTGACAATGCTATTGAGGATAAAAATATTGGTACTGAAGAAAATCCAAAGATTGTGAAGCTGTCTAAAAATCTACTCGCCAAAGAAAAGGAAGAGTACGTGAACTTGATGAAGAAATATACATATGTATTCACCTGGAGTTATGAGGATCTCAAGGAACATGATACTTCAATAATACAACATACTATTCCAATCAAACCTAGAGAAAAACCTTTCAGACAGAAACTCAGAAGGATAAATCCAAAACTATTGCTAGTTATTGAGAAGGAGATCAAAAAATTGTTTGATGCCAAAATTATTGTGACTTTGAGATTCTCAAGGTGGGTTGCTAATTTGGTTCATGTTAGAAAGATAAACGGAGAAATAAGGCTTTGTATAGATTTTAGAAATTTGAATAAAGTCTCAATGAAAGATAATTATCCCTTGCCAAAGATGGATCATATTTTGCAGAAAGTGGTCGGAGTAGAAAGAATTTCAACTATGGATGGTTTTTCAGGATGCAATCAGAACAAAGTGTTACCTAAAGATCAAGAAAAGACCGCTTTTACCACACCATGGGGCACTTTTATGTATGCGAAGATGCCTTTTGACTTGATGAATGCAGGGGCTACTTTCTAGCGTGCAATGGATATTGCTTTTGCAGGATAAATAGGTAAATTTGTGGTAATTTATATGAATGATATCACTGTATATTCAAAATCTAACAAGGAGCATATTCACCATTTGGAAAAAGTTTTTATAAAATGTAGAAAATTTGGTATATCATTGAATCCAAAAAAATCCAATTTCACATTAGAGGAAAGGAAGTTATTAGGTCACATTATTTCAAAGGATGGAATAAAGATTGATCCAGATAGAGTCAGTACAATTATGAAGTTAGGAGAATCAAGAAGCAAAAAAGAAATACAATCATTCATGGGGCAGGTAAACTTCTTAAGAAGGTTTATTCCCAGTTTTGCTGAAATATTAATGAATATCACAAATATGCTGAAAAAGGGTCATGAAATAAAGTGGACAGCAAAGGCTGAGAAATATTTTAAAGAATGTTGGCTATCATGGGCAGACCCGGGTTTACGGTATTTAACAAACAACAACCCTAGCTCACTGGCCCTTTCGGCGATAGACCGCAAAGCGGCCTGAAGTCTCACCCAAAGTGATTCTAATGGGTTGGCCAAGGACTCAAGCATCTTGGACCAGGTTCTGTGGTGATCCTACTTACGACTCGAAGCTCTGCTAGCCGCGAGGCCTCTTTCTCTGTGCGTCGCACGACCTTCTGCTCGCGTCGCGATGACTCCAGCCTTATCACATCTCTGTGCACCAGGAAACATGTAAATTCCTTCCAACGCTGAATCCTTAACCTACGGTATCGTGCACCGCAGCTCCTCTTCCGGTGCGGTATCACCTCCCTGTGAAATCCTACTCCCGCAGCTCAGTGCACTTAGCGTGGTTCGTGTCGACTTGCAAGACTCAATGTGACAGGATGTTTAACACTGCGACTAGCGACTATTTCAAACAAGGCATAAATGAACCCACATACGACACATCAAAGACTTCAACTTATGTTTATCCTTCTATATTGCTGTGAACTGAATAACGCATACATACATTAAACTGTAATCAAAGTCCATAAAATGACTGATAAATGCACAAGTAAACATAACACATAATCCAATCACATAACACTCGATTTTAATGTGGTTCACCTCCAGGATGGAAGTTACGTCCACAAAACTGTGTTTTTATTATAGCTCAGGGGAAGGTAAAACACAGTTCTGCTGCACCGCATATGCAGCTTGAGATCTTCTCTCTTAGATCTCCTCTCTACCTCTATATTGCACCTCTTACAATATACTCTTCCCTCTCTGCTGATCCTTACAGATCGTTACATTCAATCTCAATGAGCTAGCTACTGGTTACAGTAAGATACTACAGCTAATAACAGAACCAGAGCTTAGCTTATTTCACTGTCTAATAATCGACAAAACCCACAAAATGACCAACTATTATCTTACTAGCAACAACCTTTACAATACAAGATATATCCATTTATAGGCGGCCCGAAGGTCTCGCCATTACAACACTGTGGGCCTATCCCAAAAGTAACCCAAAACCTAATTAGTGACAGTCAGTGTATCTGTACTTGAGGTAGCCGCTTTCCGTCACACCACAGCTCTCTGTGGTCTTCCATGCTTCTCGGCGCTGATCATGGGTACTATGCACCGCTTCCTGCTCCTATCCTTTGTCTTCAATTCCTTGGCCTCGTTGCTTCTTTTTCCTTTATGAGGGTAGCTGAGCCCTCCTGTCTTCCGCCACTGCCTTCAATGCAGTGGGTGATCTCTCTCTTCTCGGCTGCTTAGGTACCGTAGTCTTTCTTGACTTCTCTGCCCCTACGATCGCGGTTTCCGGCTCTGATCTCTAGCTAGAAACCTGCTACAGTGTTGTAGCTCTATCTTGTCTCCTCTCCGCCAAAACTGTTTTTCCGCTAAACTAGCAGCTTCTTCTGTAGCTGCAGGACCCTGCTCCAACAGTCCCTTAACACTTACTTGTGGCTCGTCCTCGAGCCACTACCAGCGGGCTTCTCCTGCTGTAGCTTTGCCTTGGCTTCCTGCGAAGTCCTCTACAACCTGTCTCGAAGTCCTGCGACTTCCTTCTGCATCACTTCGACACGCTCTTGTGCTGAGTCAAGCAAAGCTTGACTAATACTGGCATCTTCTATGGTGTCAGTTTCTTCTCTGGTGGTAGTGAACTCCTTCACTTTCTGCTCAACCGTATCGACTAACTCGGTGATTTTCTCCTGGTAGGGTTGAAGCAGGTCATTGATGTGTATCTCCTTTGTTCTTAATCGCTGCGCTTCCTGCTACAAGCAATTCATCTCCTTTGTCTTCCTCATCTTCTGAAGAGCTGCCAAGCCCTTAATTTCTTCTTTCATTGCTACTGCAGTATTCTCTATCTGCTGAATACTTTGCTGAACTTCTACTTTTTTGGGCAGTGCATCTAACTCCGCCCATGTGTTTGTCGCCTCCGTGAGTACCAACAGTGCTTTATCAATGCGAGATTTAATCTGCGCGGAAGTGAGTCGGAAGGCCTCTATTCTTGATTCCTTGTCTGCGTGGGGGGTGCTCGGTGGTCGAGCTTCAAGCTCAGTCTCAAGCTCAGCAATCTGCGCTTTGTAGTCTTCCTCCATCTTGGCTGTTGTTTCTTTGATCCTGGTTACTGTTTCCTCCAGAGCCTTTTCTCTGTTTGCAACTCTTCTTAGCTTCTGTGGGGTAGGCAATGCGAACTCGATGTTACATTTGGGTAACTCTAGTGCGATGCTCTGCAGTACTTGAGAGAGTTCCTGATCCTTGTATTGATATGTTTTTAACTCGTCTGCCTTTTTCTGATAGCTGGTAGCCAGTCTTGCATTCTATTGCTTCAGCTGCATATTCTATTTGTAAGTCGCGAGCTCTTTACTCCTGATTTCTGCGCTTAGCTACTGCTGGATCATCTGCAACTGATCAATATGGAACTCTGCAAGGTTAACCTCGATGGGTTGCCTAAACTGAACTGGTGGGTCCTTCATTGTCGCAGGGAATCGGATGCTTCCTCGTGGAATCAACACTGTATTGAGGCGATCTTTTTCTAAGATTTCCTCGTGGGACATCGACGATGTCGAAGTTTCTCCGACGGTCGCCTTTACCGGTGGAGTGTGCATCATGGAAGTCTTCTCTGTAATTGTTTTTAAGTCTAGAAGCTACTTTTCTATTGCGCTCTGTATCTTTTCCTGCAATGTCTTCATCTTGCCAAATGAGTCCTTCAGTGTGTCACACATCCTTGTTGTGATGAGTTCATAATCATCATCTCTTAATGTGGTCTTCAGAACTAGTTTTGAAGTTTTGTGTTTTTTCTTCTTCTATGTCTCTGTGGTCTCTTGTCCTCCATTCTTTGGCGTGTGTGCCTCTGTTGGCCCTTCCGATGGATCTTTTCTCTTTTCGCCTAGTGGTGGCACTTTTGTTGTTCCTTGTGCCTGGGTCTCCACTTTGTCTTTGCCCTTTTCTGATGGGTCTGTCTGTGCGGTATCTGATGACAGTGGTGTAGTATCTTCGTATTCTTGCCGCCATTGGTCATCAAAGTCCTTGACGACGTATTCGACATCCTTCGATGTCATTCTGAACCAGCCATTATCCCAATCATCCCTTTTAGTCCTTTTTGGCCTCAGATAGATTCTATGGTTGTCTGCCAAAAAATTAAGCCGGTTATCATATATGTCCATGGTCTCCCTGCTGATCCGTGGTGATTCTTGGATAATTTTCTTCAACATCTTATAGTATTCATAGAATACTATCGTATTAACCTTTTTCTTTGTTTGGTTGTTGTTGTCCCATAAGCTGGCATAGTGCACGCCTTTGGGCGCTCCACTTGCGATCTGTGGAAACTGGGTATTGGGTGGCTCCTTCCAGCCGACGAATGCACATAGTATAAGCATCGACGAGAAATGGAAAGGGTGGTTTGCTTCATCCTGGGCTACCAAACAATCTTCCTGAAGCATATTTAATAAAAATAAGGACCAATTGAACTGCTCACCCTCTATAACTTGTATGGCAAGGTTGATTACTGATCCTGTGACTTCCTTTGGTTGGACCTTGGTTAGCAGTCTGCCTGCAAGCAGGCTGGCTATAAATATGAGTGTATCATTTTGTAAACTTGTGATGTCATAAGCCCTACCTCCTCTCTGTATCTGATACTTATTAACTAAGGCTGGTGGAAGCTTAGAATCCTTGGTCTTTCCTGTTTTCTGTATCTCGGGGTCTTTACTAGTCTTGGACAGGCCGGTGATGCGATGTATCAAGTCGACGTTTAGGTTGACCCTGTTGCCTAACCAGAGATAACCTCCATGTACACATGAAAGTAGGACACGCACCACGGCATTGACCTCTGTACCACGTCCAAAATGGGGTAGTCGCAACAAATTGAGCAGACCTGAGCACTCAAGAATCTGGACATGTGCCATGGGAACAAATTCATCTCTACCTGTCCTTGGGTTCTTCTCAATCGTAAGATACTGATCTGGCTTGAAGTGAGGTTACATCTTACCATCTCCCAGGTTATAATCTACAAATTTAACAACACCAGCATATCCTACTAGATCTCCATTTTCCTTTACTCGAGAATCTATTTGCGGTATGGGAATAGTAAGCTTACCACTCTTAGGGATTTTGACCTCTGGAGCACCTTCAACTCATGGTATGAGGTAGTCCACTACACTAAGGACTTCATCCTCCGGCTCCAAACTGGATCCCTCTATTGGCTAAGCATGGCTCCTCATCTTTGGTGGTTCTCTGGTTTGTGACAAGCTCGGCGGGGTACCCTTAGATGACGTCGTCATGGGAGCTGCAAGGCCACTACGCTTGAAACTTTTCAGTAGCGCTTCTAGAGGTTCGTCCTCGAACAGAACCCAGTCTGTGTAAAATGGTGGACGTGCAATGGCTGTAACTTCTGAAAATCACAGCACTCTGTAATGAGATGAACTCTACACAGGGAGAACTTAACAATGCACTCTACAGTTCTCGGTTCTTTGTAAATGTAGCCCTCCCAAATGAATAGTTTCTTCTTTTATGTCAAAGATGATAATCCCAGACACAACGGTCATCTAGACTGAACCCGTCGGTCGTAATAAATGCATGGACAAGACCACACCCGTCATCCGATCCTTAATAAATGCGAAAATCCGATCGAATTTCCCATGAAGTGTGTGTACAGGCGCCGGTCTCGTCGAAGATTTGCCAAATCTGGAAAAATTGATTATACTGCTGCCAAATCTACGGTAAGATATACCGGTCATTTCCTCATTAACTTCCTGTCAAAGGGTGATTTGACTGGCCCTCTGTCGGTTGCAAAACTGAATATGTGGCATGGGGGAACATTGCACTGCCGCGATGCGACTCCGCATCACCTACGTAAAACAATACTTTTTTTTCTTTTTTTCTTTTAAACCCACTGATGACTTGCGCAAAATGAACCGACCTTATGCGGTTCCTCATACTTAGAAAATACCTGCCGGTGTAGACTAGTTCCCGGTGCGATGCCTCCTTTCAACTACACTGGACATCTGCACCACCGTAAACTAGTTAAGCTAGGGCTGAGTGGTGGGGTGGCTATCACTATAGAGCTTAAGCCTACTGCCATTAATCCATGTGGTAAGAAGCTCCCCATTCAGCTGGATGAGCTGAATGGCACCCCCCTCTGTGACTTGCTGTTTCTGATATGGCCCCAGCCAATGTGTCTTGAACTTTCCAGGAAACTTAATGAATTTGTTGTCATAGAGGAGCACTAGGTATTCGATCTGGAAAGTCTTACTCTTAATGTGTCTGTCGTGCCAATATTTTTCTCGTGCCTTCTGCACTTTCTGATGGAATCCGGCGATGAATATGTCTTCTTCTAAGGCAAGCAGCTGTGCTAGCCTTTCCTCCACTGTGTCTGTATCAGTCATCCCAGTAATCTAAGCGATTCTTAAACTGGGAAGAATATACTCCATAGGCATAACAACCTCCTGTCCATACACCAACCTGAAAGGTGTGTGTCCCGTAAGTTTCTTGCATGTGGTCCTATATGCCCATAATACAGCATTAACTCTGAGGTCCCAATATTTCCTTTGATTATTGCAGATCTTAGTAAGAGCATTTTCTAAAATCTTATTAAAGGCCTCCACCGTACCATTAGCCTGTGGGTGGTAGGGAGTGCTCTTATGGTGCTGAATCTGGAATTCTTCTGTCAAGGCCTCGATGGTGTGGTTCAAGAAATGTGTGCCTTGATCACTCATCAAAATTACTGGGCATCCAAATCTACTGATGATGTTTTCAAAAAGGAACTGTGCGGCTGTAGTAGCATCACAATTTCTTACTGCTTTGGCCTCTGCCCATCTGGTGAGGTACTCTGTTCCAGTGATAATATATCTCGCACCAGTGCGCTTTCCAGGTGGGTTGATAGGACCCACAAAGTCTATAGCCCATTTGTCAAATGCGCGCAGTGTGAACTGTGGTCGCAACAGCATTTCATCGCGTCGCAAGGGTTTTCCTACCCTCTGGCAGATATCGCAGCATCTACAAAAGTCCTTGGTGTCTTTATGCAACATAGGCCACCATAATCCTACCTCCAGGATTTTCTGCGCAGTCAGCTTTCCTGCGAAATGACCTCCTGTGGTTCCTAAATATGCCTCTCTGATAATAGCGTCTCTTTCATGCGGCATCACACATCTGCATAAAACTTCATCCGGACCTAACTTGTATAGGTGTCCTGCAATGAGGGTGAAGTCTGTTGCTTTAACAACCAACTTCTTCTTTTGCTGCTTAGTAAACTCATCAGGTGCTACTCCTGTAGTGAGAAATTGAATAATATTGGCATAGTAATCATCTGCGATCTGTATAGAAAACAACGGAGCATCTGGCAGATTGTCATCTAGGTTACTTGGCTCTTCTCCTGAGTCTATCCACGACAGATGATCAGGTCCAGCATTCAGTCTTCCTAGTTTCACAACGATTTCAAAATCATACTCCTGAAAGAGGAGTAACCATCTACAGATTCTTCCCCCTAACACTGGCTTATTGACCAGATACTTCAAGGCGGAATGGTCAGTAAACATCTTGAACGGGGAACCCAATAGGTAGTGCCTGAACTTCTACAGTGTGTACACCATAGCTAGGCCTTGTCTTTCTGTTGTGGTGTAGTTCTTTTCTACCGTCGATAGCTTTCTACTGGAGTATGCGATAGGATGGTCAATGTCCCCTTCTCCTGGTTGCGTTAAGACAACCCCTAGTGCGATGCCTGATGCATCCACATGTACATGAAATGGCTTAGTCCAGTCTGGAAATACTAGGATTATACTAGGATTGGTGCTGTAACCATCTTCTCTTTAAGTGTGTCTAGACTCTGCTGACATTCCTCATTCCATAGGAATTTTACATATTTCTTTAGCAATTTCTCCATTGGTGCTGTAATCTTTGCGTAGCCCTTGATGAACTTTCTGTAGTACCCGGTATGACCAAGTACTGTCCTCAGTTGCTTGACTGAGTTGGGTGCTGGAAGATTTACAATGATGGCAATCTTCGCGGGATCTACCATAAATCCTTGTCTGCACACAATATGACCCAACAAAATACCGAATGGTGCACAAAATATACATTTTTTCAAGTTTAGAGAAATCTGGTACTGCCTACATTTCTCTAACATCAGTCTTAAGTCTCCTATGTGCTTGTCGATTAGTCCAAATATAGTCCAATCATCAAAATATACTTTTAGGAATTTATGGATGTATTCTTTAAATACAGCAACTACTACTCTAGAAAATATAGCTGGTGCATTCTTAAGACCAAAGGGAATTACCGTATACTGGAACGAGCCCCATTCTGTTGCAAAGGTGGTCTTGGATCGATATTCTGGATGTATTCTGATCTGATGGTAGCCTGAAAATCCATCAGTGAAGGAGTATACCTCCTGTCCTCCCACGTTGACTAATACCTCATCAGTGAATGGTGTCAGAAATGGATCGTGAAGCGATGCATCATTGAGCTTGCACAGATCGACACAGATCCTGATGTCCCCTTTGGTTTTCTTCTCTTGCACGACCATGGGGATAACCCATTTGCTTTCTTCTACCGGATTAATGATGCCTACTTCTAGCATCTTATCGATTTCGTCCTTTAATTTTTCTTTGTAGCACAGATTCAATCTATATGGGCACTGCTTGACTGGTCTAGCATCCTTTTTTGATGGTATCCTCATGACTCCCAGGTCGCCAACTATTCCCTTCATCTCTGTGAACTTGGTGGGAAATAGGTCCTGATAGTCATGTAACAAATCTGCAATCTGTCCGACTGTTTCATCATTCCAATAGTCTCCAATAGAGGCAAACTTAGGTTCTACGTCTGTGCCAATATTGATCTTTTTAATATTGATGGGCTCTGTGATTGCTGGAATCTCTAATTGTGGTCCCTCAACATCGCGAGTCCCTTCTGATTCTGAAATATTGGTGTTACGAGGGTCTTCATCCACCTCCTCTGGTTCTGATGTAAAATTATAACACTCTAACGCCTCTTCTAGTTGGATAGCCCACTCAGGTTGAGCTGGCATTGATATGGTACAATCTTTAAATATCTTTCTCTTTATTACTTGTAGGGCTTGATCAACACCTGGATACTTAGATTCAAAAGCAAAGGTGAGTAGAAAGCTATCTATCATAAGTGGCCATGTTGTTGTTCCCTTGCGCAATTCAGTCTCTGTATACCAGTTACTTGGAACTGTGTCCAAAGTATGAATGAATCGGTGAACCCATTCATCCTTGGGAATGTCCGACCAATTTTGTTCGCATGTCTGAATGTGTGACCTGGGGTCACTCTCTCCTGTGTACTTCTGCGGGACATACTCTTTGTCGATAGAAAATCTGATCACCATCAATCTTTTAATATCATCCCATGATGCAATGTTCTCTTTATGCGGGTACCACCATCTGGCAGGTGTGGCTCATACTGCAAGGTCCATAGCTGCGATCCTCTGCTCGTAAGGAATCTGTTGCTCAAACTGCTCAAGGAAGTCCTGGATATCTGTCAGACCATGATATGATGGAATCTCATTGATCTCTGCACCAATCCATCGCAGTGACTTAGTCAAGTACGCGCACCTGCGCGCTGAGACTTCATGAAGTCTGTTCTGCCAGTTCTCTAGACCAAGATCTGAATCTGATGCACATGAGCTATCGCATCGCCAACTAATGTTCCCATCTTCCGTTGGATTGACATAGTCGCTCTGGTTTGTGGTCATCTGATAGATACTCTCCATGTTACGTGCCTCCTCCTCTGCTCAGATAGGTTCAATATATCTAGTACCCTGGAAAGGATCCAATGGTACGATGACCCGGATCTGCACGTCCTCAAAGGTCGTTTGTCTTCTCTTTAGGTCGATAATAGCCATGTTACCAATCACCCAATCAATGCCTAGTAGTGTTGGATACGGTTTACTGTCGCCAATGATTTCTATAACTTCAAAGTCCGCAAAGATGCGAACTCCATCAATGTCAACTGGCACCTGCGGTAGGCGACCCAGAGGTGATACTCGCTGCTGTTTAGCTAATCTCAGGTGGATAGGTGATCTGACTAACTTAGGGCTACCCATCTGTTCCCATGTCTGCTTAGTCAGAACATTTACGTCCAATCCTAGATCTAGGATTACCTCATCCATTTCAAATTCTCCCGCCTGCGCTGTAAGTCACATCTCTCTTCCCGTTCTTGTATGTCCTGTAATATTATGAAGAGCACGCTATGTACTGCTCGTAGAAGAAGATGGTTGACACTGATCTATAATGCACTGAAGTTCTATGATAGCTTGCTCATTTCTTACAAGTTTTAGACAACTCCGCAGGAAGGAATGTACACTGCCTGTCATCTCGTCCTCATCGCATCTTCCTGATGTGGTAGCTTGCTGTGTCTGTACAAGGCTATCGCCACAAGGTGATTTTTGCGGTACGCCCCTAGATGGTGGTACCTGCGATCCTGATTGCGTAGGTTCATCAAAGAAATCCTTGGCTTCGTGAAATGTCTATTTATTCTTCTGCAGGTCGAGTGGTGTTTCTTTACTAGGAGCTTTATGCACCCACTGCTGTCCTATGTTCTTTTCCATCTCCTGCGATGTCCCACTAGTAGAAACACCGCTACGAGTCACAATATTGACTCTTGGTTCTGGCTCTGCCTGCTCAGCAGCAATAAGCTGGATGTTTTGGTGTACTGGGCTTAGGTTCTCTGATCTTAGCTATCAAGGTAGGAAACTCCTCTATAGTATGATCATAATATTTGCAGTAGTTACAAGTGGTAGTGGGGTTCTGACAGTTCCTAGCATAGTGTCCTACAACTCCGCAGTTATAACAAGTAACTGGGCCGCGACCACGGCCAAAACCTTCTCCTCATGCAAAGCCTCCTCCACGGCCTCGTCCTCTAAATCCTCCTCCACGGCCACTGTAAGCCGGATCAGGCTGTGGTCTTGCTGCTTGACCCTATGTCTCTGACTGGACTCTGTACAAGTCTTTCTTTGCTCCAACCATCATATCATAGGCTTTGCAATCATGTTGATCATGGCCCACAGACTTGCAGAAGACGCAGTATAGGTTCTTAGGTGTCTGCACGTACTTCTGAAGTAAGGGGCACTGGTGAGGTAGATGTCCTCGCGTTTTGCATATTTCACACCACGGTCCATGGGTCTATGGTAAGGGGTTAGGAGCCCCTGTTGCTATATATTCTACAAAGACCGGACAAGTGTCTTTACTATGGCCTTGTGCTTTACATTTTATGCACCATATGTCTTGCGCAACCTCTTTCCCTTTCTTAAGTTCATGCAACTGTAATGTGAGATTAGCCAATTGATTTTGTAAAGTTGCCATGCATGTACTGCTCTCAGCTAGAGGTGAAGCCTCTAGTTTCATCGCCATCTCCAACGCGTCATCTTACGTCTGGAGTTTCTGCTGCATTAACGACAGTCTAATGTGAGGGAGCAGTGCTACAATAAACCATTCCTTATGCTGCTCCGGTGCGAACTCAAAACTGACTTGGTCGATAAGGGCTTTGAATTTCTAATCAAAGTCCCACACCGACTCTGTAGGTAGCTTCTTGATGTCTTTGAGTTCTGTTATGCATTGTGACTCAGACTTAGGTTTCTTAAACTCTTTAATCATGGCGGTCTTGATATGGGCAAGTGTTCTGGGTACTGTGGTATACTTGATATACCATGTTAAGGCACGATCTCTGAGTGTGGTGACCAGCTGTACAAGTTTAAGGTTATCGTCATTGATTGTTTTAATGGTCCACATGGCTTCACATAGAAACCAATGCTGATCTGGGTCTTCTGCCCCTGTTCCCTTAAATATAGGTAACTTAATATCATCCCCCATTCTATGTCTTCGTGGTGGATGTTGATTTACTGTGTTACTACCACTCGGTGGTGTAGGTGGAGGTGATGTAGCAGTGGTAGGTACTGTCTGCGAGCTACTGGATGGAGTTCCTACGGGATTGTTCTGAGTCCTGGTCTATTTTTGTGGGGTGTAAGGGTGGTAAGGGATACCCCCCTCTGTTCCTTCTGTGGTACTATGACTCTGTTGTCTGGTACTATCTGAACTACCCTCAAATATTGGAGATATGAAATCTACTTTATACTTCTTTCCACTTCGTATTCTTCCAATGTCATCAAAATCACTTTCGAACTCTTGTGACATTACTATTTCTACTAATTCATCTGAAACTAGATCCATTGTTCCTTTTTCATGTAATAGCATCTTAATGAATAGGTTTAAAGATATTAGGTACTTACCACGATATATTTTGAAGAAGTAGCACTCAGCCTCGCTGAAGCTTTTCGTCTGGTCAACTGCAAACTCTGTGACGAAGCCTCCTAGCACACTCGCAAGCCAGAAGTCTATTGCCCTTGTGAGGGGATTATCAAGGTTCTCCATGGTCTAAATCAGCTCCGGTGTCCAGACAATGTCTCTTTTCTTTTTGAATATGCCTGTATAAGTTAGCTTTGCTAACCAGTCATAAAGCTCGTTTCCAAAGCTCGAAAAAAATATCGCATGGATGTCTGTAATGATATGTTTTTGTAACTAGGCCTCTGTGTTCAGTTTAGGGATCCTGTTCTCTTGTTCAGCAAACTCTTTCAGGTTAGACCAAACCCACTCATTGATTTCATCTCTAGTAAAGTGCCACCAGAACATCAGTGCTCAGTTTGTTCAAAACCGGCAACGGAACCATTTGTTGGCTATCATGGGCAGACCTGGGTTTACGGTATTTAACCAACAACACCCCTAGCTCACTGGCCCTTTCAGAGACAGACCGTGATGCAACCTGAATTCTCACCCGAAGTGATTCTAATGGGTTGGCCAAGGACTCAAGTGTCTTGGACCAGGTTCTGTGGCGATCCTACTTGCGACTCGAAGCTCTGCTAGCCGCGAGGCCTCTTTCTCTGCGCGTCGCGCGACCTTCTGCTCGCGTCACGATGACTCCAGCCTTCTCACATCTCTGCACACTAGGAAACACGTAATTTCCTTCCAATGCTGAGTCCTTAACCTACGGTATCATGCACTGCAGCTCCTCTGCCGGTGCGGTATCGCCTCCCTGCGATATCCTACTCTCGCGGCTCAGTGCACTTAGCATGGTTCATGTCGACTTGAAAGACTCAATGTGACAGGCTGTTTAACACTGCGACTAGCGACTGTTTCAAACAAGGCATAAATGAACCCGCATACAACGCATCAAAGACTTCAACTTATGTTTATCCTTCTATATTTCTGTGAACTGAATAACGCATACATACATTAAACTGTAATCAAAGTCCATGAAATGACTGATAAATGCACAAGTAAACATAACACATAATCCAATCACATAACACTCGATTTTAACGTGGTTCACCTCCAGGATGGAAGTTACATCCACAGAACTGTGTTTTTATTATAGCTCAGGGGAAGGTAAAACACAGTTCTACTGCACCGCATATGCAGCTTGAGATATTCTCTCTTAGATCTCCTCTCTACCTCTATATTGCACCTCTTACAATATACTCTTCCCTCTCTGCTAATCCCTGCGGATTGTTACATTCAAGCTCAATGAGCTAGCTACTGGTTACAGTAAGATACTACAGCTAATAACAGAACCAGAGCTTAGCTTCTTTCACTGTCTAATAATCGACAAAACCCACAAAATGACCAACTATTATCTTACTAGCAACAACCTTTACAATACAAGATATATCCCTTTATAGGCGGCCCGAAGGTCTCGCCATTACAACACTGTGGGCTTGTCCCAACAGTAACCCAAACCCTAATTAGTGACAGTCGGCGTATCTGTACTTGAGGTAACCGCTTTCTGTCACACCATAGCTCTCTACAGTCTTCCATGCTTCCCGGCGCTGATCATGGGTACTGTGCACCGCTTCCTGCTCCTATCCTTTGTCTTCAATGCCTTGGCCTCATTGCTTATTTTTCCTTTATGAGGGTAGCTGAGCCCTCCTGTCTTCCGCCACTGCCTTCAATGCAGTGGGTGATCTCTCTCTTCTCGGCCGCTCAGGTACCGTTGTCTTTCTTGAATTCTCTGCCCCTACTATCATGGTTTTCGGCTCTGATCTCCAGCTAGAAACCTGCTACAGTGTTGTAGCTCTATCTTGTCTCCTCTCCGCTAAAACTGTCTATCCGCTAAACTGGCAGCTTCTTCTATAGCTGTGGGACCCTGCTCCAACAGTCCCCTAACACTTACTTGTGGCTCATCCTCGAGCCACTACCAGCAGGATTCTCCTGCTGTAGCTTTGCCTTGGCTTCCTGCGAAGTCCTCTGCAACCTGTCTCGAAGTCCTGCGACTTCCTTCTGCATCACTTCGACACGCTCTTGTGCCGAGTCAAGCAAACCTTGACTAATACTGGCATCTTCTATGGTGTCAGTTTCTTCTTTGGTGGTAGTGAAATCCTTCACTTTCTGCTCAACCGTATCGACTAACTCAGTGATTTGCTCCTGGTAGGGTTGAAGCAGGTCATTGATGTGTATCTCCTTTGTTCTTAATCGCTGTGCTTCCTGCTGTAAGGAATTCATCTCCTTTGTCTTCCTCATCTTCTGAAGAGCTGCCAAGCCCTTAATTTCTTCTTTCATTGTTGCTACAGTATTCTCTATCTGCTGAATACTTTGCTAAACTTCTACTTTTTTGGGCGGTGCATCTAACTCTGCCCATGTGTTTGTCGCCTCCATGAGTACCGACAGTGCTTCATCGATGCGAGATTTCATCTGCATGGAAGTGAGTCGAAAGGCCTCTATTCTTGCTTCCTTGTCTACGTGGGGGGTGCCCAGTGGTCGAGCTTCAAGCTCAGTCTCGAGCTTAGAAATATGTGCTTTGTAGTCTTCCTCCATCTTGGCTGTTGTTTCTTTCATCTTGGTTACTATTTCCTCCAGAGCCTTTGCTCTGTCTGCAACTCTTCTTAGCTTCTGTGGGGTAGGCAACGCGATCTCGATGTTACATTCGAGTAACTCTAATGCGATGCTCTGTAGTACTTGAGAGAGTTCCTGATCCCTGTCTTGATATTTTTTAACTCATCTTCCTTTTTCTGATAGCTGGTAGCAAGTGCTGCATTCTGTTGCTTCAGCTGCTTATTCTGTTTGTAAGTCGCGAGCTCTCTACTCCTGAGCTCTGCGCTTAGCTTCTGCTGGATCATCTGCAACTGATCAATATGGAACTCTACAAGGTTAACTTCGATGGGTTTCCTAAACTGAACTGGTGGGTCCTTCATTGTCACAGGGAATCGGATGCTTCCTGGTGGAATCAACACTGTATTGAGGCGATCTTTTGCTAAGCTTTCCTCGTGGGACATCGACGGTGTCGAAGTTTCTCCGGCGGTCACCTTTACCGGTGGAGTGTGCATCATGGCAGTCTTCTCTGTAATTGTTTTTAAGTCTAGAAGCTACTTTTCTATTGCGCTCTGTATATTTTCCTGCGATGTCTTAATCACGTCAAATGAGTCCTTCAGTGTGTCACACGTCCTTGTTGCGATGAGTTCATAATCATCATCTGTTAATGCGGTCTTCAGAACTGGTTTTGAAGTTTTGTGTTTTTTCTTCTTCTGTGTCTCTGTGGTCTCTTGTCCTCCATTCTTTGGTGTGTGTGCCTCTATTGGCCCTTTCGGTGGATCTTTTCTCTTTTCTCCTAGTGGTGGCACTTCTGTTGTTCCTTGTGCCTGGGTCTCCACTTTGTCTTTGCCCTTTTCTGATGGGTCTGTCTGCGCGGTATCTGATGACAGTGGTGTAGTATCTTTGTATTCTTGCTGCCATTGGTCATAAAAGTCCTTGATGACGTCTTCAACATCCTTCGCTGTCATTCTGAAACAGCCATTAGCCCAATCATCCTTTTAGTCCTTTTTGGCCTTAGATAGATTCTATGGCTGTCTGCCAAAAAATTAAGCCGGTTATCATATATGTCCACAGTCTCCCTGCTGATCCGTGGTGATTCTTGGATAATTTTCTTCAACATCTTATAGTATTCATAGAATACTATCATATTAACCTTTTTCTTTGCTTGGCTGTTGCTGTCCCATAAGCTGGCATAGCGCACGCCTCTGGGTGCTCCACTTGCGATCTGTGGAAACTGGGTATTGGGCGGCTCCTTCCAGCCGATGAATGCACATAGTATAAGCAGCCACAAGAAATGGAAAGGGTGGTTTGCTTCAGCCTGGGCTGCCAAACAATATGCCTGAAGCATATTTAATAAAAATAAGGACCAATTGAACTGCTCGCCCTCTGTAACTTGTATGGCCAGGTTGATTACTGATCCTGTGACTTCCTTTGGTCGGACCTTGGTTAGCAGTCTGCCTGCAAGCAGGATGGCTGTAAATCTAAGTGTATCATTTTGTAAACTTGTGATGTCATAAGCCCTGCCTCCTCTCTATAGCTGACACTTATTAACTAAGACTGGTGGCTGCTAGATCATCTGCAACTGATCAATATGGAACTCTGCAAGGTTAACCTCGATGGGTTGCCTAAATTGAACCGGTGGGTCCTTCATTGTCGCAGGGAATCGGATGCTTCCTGGTGGAATAAACAATGTATTGAGGCGATATTTTGCTAAGCTTTCCTCGTGGGACATTGATGGTGTCGAAGTTTCTCCGGCGGTCGCCTTTACCGGTGGAGTGTGCATCATGGCAGTCTTCTCTGTAATTGTTTTTAAGTCTAGAAGCTGCTTTTCTACTGTGCTCTGTATCTTTTCCTGCGATGTCTTCATCGCATGAAATGAGTCCTTCAGTGTGTCACACGTCCTTGTTGTGATGAGTTCATAATCATCATCTATTAATGCGGTCTTCAGAACTGGTTTTGAAGTTTTGTGTATCAGCTACAGAGAGGAGGCAGGGCTTATGACATCACAAGTTTACAAAATGATACACTCAAATTTACAACCATCCTGCTTGCAGGCAGACTGCTAACCAAGGTCTGACCAAAGGAAGTCACAGGATCAGTAATCAACCTGGCCATACAAGTTATAGAGGGCGAGCAGTTCAATTGGTCCTTATTTTTATTAAATATGCTTCAGGCAGATTGTTTGGCAGCCCAGGATGAAGCAAACCACCCTTTCCATTTCTCGTGGCTGCTTATACTATGTGCATTCGTCGGCTGGAAGGAGCCACCCAATACCCAGTTTCCACAGATCGCAAGTGGAGCGCCCAGAGGCGTGCGCTATGCCAGCTTATGGGACAACAACAGCCAAGCAAAGAAAAAGGTTAATACGATAGTATTCTATGAATACTATAAGATGTTGAAGAAAATTATCCAAGAATCACCACGGATCAGTAGGGAGACCGTGGACATATATGATAATCGGCTTAATTTTTTGGCAGACAGCCATAGAATCTATCTGAGGCCAAAAAGGACTAAAAGGGACGATTGGGCTAATGGCTGGTTCAAAAATGATAGCGAAGGATGTCGAATACATCGTTAAGGACTTTGATGACCAATGGCAGCAAGAATACAAAGATACTACACCACTGTCATCAGATACCACGCAGACAAACCCATCATAAAAGGGAAAAGACAAAGTGGAGACCCAAGCACAAGGAACAACAGAAGTGCCACCACTAGGAGAAAAGAGAAAAGATCCACCGGAAGGGCCAACATAGGCACGCATGCCAAAGAATGGATGACAAGAGACCACAAAGACATAGAAGAAGAAAAAACACAAAACTTCAAAACCAGTTCTGAAGACCGCATTAACAGATGATGATTATGAACTCATCGCAACAAGGACGTGTGACACACTGAAGGACTCATTTGACGCGATGAAGAAATCATAGGAAAAGATATAGAGCGTAGTAGAAAAGTAGCTTCTAGACTTAAAAGCAATTACAGAGAAGACTGCCATGATGCACACTCCACCGGTAAAGGCGACGTCGGAGAAACTTCGACACCGTCGATGTCCTGTGAGGAAAGCTTAGCAAAATATCGCCTCAATACAGTGTTGATTCCGCCAGGAAGCATCCGATTCCCTGCGACAATGAAGGACCCACCAGTTCAGTTTAGGCAACCCATCGAGGTTAACCTTGCAGAGTTCCATATTGATCAGTTGCAGATGATCCAGCAGTAGCTAAGTGCAGAGCTTAGGAGTAGAGAGCTCGTGACTTACAAACAGAATACATAGGTAAAGCAACAGAATGCAGCACTCACTACCAACTATCAGGAAAAGGCAGATGAAGCCTCCTAGCACACTCGCAAGCCATTTATTGAAATTTGGACTCACCAGCTTAGGAGCTTCTGAAATGGCTTGGATCAAAATGGGGTTTTGCTGGATAGCGGCCCTATTAATGGAATATTTTTAAAGCATTACTTATCCTAAGGTGGAAGGTAAAATTTGTACCATAGTTTGTAAATATTTATTTTCCTAAAAAGCAGTACAGATGGAGAGCCGAATAGATTTGAAACCCGGAGTGAAGGCCCTAAGATTTTGGAGGGTAGCCATTTTATTTATTGAGAAAAAATATTTGAAAAAATAAAAGTTTGTAGGTTTGGATACAAAAGTCAGAAGTAGGCACCTGGTCTACAAGTTCTTTGATACCTTACACGGAGGATATCATTCACAGTTGGAGCCAGTTGTTAGCACCTTCTATGTTGAACAATTGAGGAAAGATATGATCAAGAAATGATAAGGGCGTATATTAAAAATTGGTAAAAGATTAGTATTCATGCATTTTTATCAATTTGTGCACTTTGATTATTTTATCTCACAATTGGAGGGTGTAGATTTGTGATCGCGCAGATCTATGGTCGCAAAATTATCCGCTACGAAAAGTTGCACGAGAAAGAAGTTTTGACGGAGAGTGGAATGGGTTAACAAGATAACAAGAAAGATGGCCAATAGATAGAGCAAATTAAATCTATGGTCATAAGGTAATCCGCGATGTGAAGATGCAAGGTTGAAGGAGGAGAAGGCCGACGGATTGCGTGGAATGGATTTGATTCAACGGTTCAAATAAGGGATGTAATATTATCAATGGTTATATTCTAATCTGGGGACTGAACTTGTAAGACAATTAAAATGGATGAGCAGTAGTGAAATTCAAACTGTTTTCCACATGGCATTTTTTAGTGAGTTCCTAAAAAGCAGTACAGATGGCGAGCCGAATAGATTTGAAGCCCAGAATGAAGGCCCTAAGATTTTAGAGGGTAAGCATTTTATTTATTGAGAAAAAATATTTGAAAAAATAAAAGTTTGGAGGTTTGGTTACAAAATTCAAAAGCAGGCACCTGGTCTACGAGTTCTTTGATACCTCATAGGGAGGATATCATCCCCAATTGGGGCTAGTTGTTACCACCCTCCATGTTGAACAATTGAGGAAAGATATGATCAAGAAATGACAAGGGCATATATTAAAAAATGGTAAAAGGTTAGTATTCATGAGTTTTTATCAATTTGTGCATTTTGATTATTTTACTGTACAATTGGAGGGGGTAGATTTGTGATCGCGCATATCTATGGTTGCAAAATTATCCGTTGGGAAAAGTTGCATGAGAAAGAAGGTTTGATGGAGAGAAGAATTGTTGGGGCGCATACTCCATAGGGGTTAACTCCGCGGTTAATTAGAAAATTTGTAAGCGGAGCCATGGGTCAAAATAGTCTTAGGGGTGTCAGGGTAATTCAAAACCCTCCCTTTTTGTAATAAACCCATGGTTTAAATTCAGGGTTTAGGGTTTTGTGGGTGCCCATGGTTTAAGACCATGGTTTTGTAAAACTGTGCAGTATAAATAAGTGCTTATGTAAAATGGATAGGTTAGGCTTTTTGATGTAAAGAAAGATAAGGCGAAGTAAGGTTGGTTTTTGTAAGGAAAGGACAAGTCCCAGCTGTGTGCGTGGACGACCTCTACAGCTGTGTGCGCAGTGGGTTTTTGTAAGGAAGAAAGAAAGATCTGCAGCTGTGTGCGCAGAAGCTTGCTGCTATGTGCGCGGCTGTTAAGAGCTGAAGGAATCTGCAGCTGAGTGCGCAGATAAACTGTGGTTTTGAGGAAAGAGGAATAAAACGCAGTTTGTGGACGTAGCCCCTACACTGGGGGTGAACCACGTTATATTTGGTGTTGTGGTTTTGTTGTGTTGTTTCTGTTTCTGTCATTTTCATGCATTAAACTGAATATATCTGATAATATAAGATCTCTGCTAATACTAAGCTTCGCTGTGAATTCCCTGTAGTGGGTTATGCAAGTTTGGTTTGTTTGTTATGCTGTGAGGTTATATATGAATGAATGATAAGTTAACAAGAAGTTGATTAATAATTGTTTAGAAAGGCTAAGGTACAGTAATACCCCTCTCTGCATGCAGAAACCTGATTCTGCGGCACCCCATTGCTGTTTCGGGTGAGACTGCAACCTGCGCGCGGGTTGTTGCCGAAAGGGCCAACACAGTGGGTCTTTTGTTGGTGCGACGTACAAGCGTTAACCCGGGTCTGCCCATGTGCCCAACAAGAATGGGTTAGTAAGATAACAAGATCGACGGCCAAGAGATAGAGAAAATTAAATCTATGGTCATAAGGTAATCTGTGATGTGAAGATGCAAGGTTGAACAAGGAGAAGGTCGGCGGATTGTGTGGAATGGATTTGATTGAACGGTTCAAATAAGGGATGTAATATTATCAACGGTTATAGTCTAATCTGGGGCTCGAACTTGTAAGAAAATTAAAATGGATGAGTAGTAGCTAAATTCAAACCGTTTTCCACGTGGCATTTTTTAGTGAGTTCCGTTGAGGAAAGTGGTAAAGGAGAAACATCTTGTTGGGGGTCCTGGAATCATTATTCGTTGTATAAAAAGTGATTTGAACAAGGTAAAGTTATTTTTGTTTGCACGCTTCCGGTGAAAAGAAGAAGCGACAATGTGCCATCGTTTGCCGAAAGTCAATTCCACATATTTGATAGTTACTAGGTAAGCCTTAAAACTCTGAGATTCTTGTTGAAGGCTTATTCTCATTGTTTTATTATGGAGAAAGAGTAGAGTTCAGGGATATTGTGCATGGTTCTGGATGAAAGAGAAGAATTAGTTATTGATAGAGAAAGGAATGTTTTTGACCCTATTCTGTCAGTATGCAGTGTATCAGTCTCAAAAGAACATTTATGGTAGTATAAGTTATAGGGAAATGATATCCTAAATGTCTACAATTCCTTCCTGTATTACTTTGTTGTCGAACAAACCCTACCTTTCCCAGAATTCGTCGAGTGATGCACAAACAGTTATTCATCTTCCGAAAGGGTTATTATGAGTCGTACAACTTCAAAAGTCCTCTGTAAAATTGATGCAAAATATGTTCGTGAGATGTTAATCTTGCCTGATAATTTTCCTGTAAATCTTGAGTCCTTCAATGAACAAGTCTTGATTGAGTTGTACAAAAATTTCGAAACTGAAGTTAGATGTCAGTTCTTGTCCAATATCTTAAAAGTTGGTCAGTCATTAGAGGTTTTATTTTTTCCGTACAATGTCCATATTTTCAAAGATGAAGTCCAATTGGTCATGTCAATGGTTAGTTAGGGTTTGGGTCTAGATGATGATGAGCATGTCAGTGAAGTCATTTTGAGTTTTTTGCTAAGTATAAGTTCGACTTCCCATGAATCCAATTTAGTCCCTTGTTTCAATCTTGATGAGTTTTTAGCCAAAGTAATCCATACCTAGTAAGTTGAGTTTCCTAAGGTTAAGTTTTTCACATACCAGTCATATTTTTTGAACATGTTATTGTGTTCAAATGTGTCAGAGTTACAGTTCTTATCTACCATGTTTTCTCCAGACCTTCCAAAATAGATCAACATGTTTGAGTTTGTGAATACGATTATGGATGAAATATATAAAATGATTTTCGATGATGTCTTGCCTAGGGTATTGGAAGACATGAGAATCATGTTACAATCTTCTTCAGAAGATAGAATAGGAGATTGGTTTTTACACAAATAATTTACTGTTATAAGAGTGTATGGATTCACTAGAGAACCATACAGGTTACCAACCTTTTTAATGTCAAGAGTATTTGCGTTAGAATTCATGAGACAAAGGTTGTGTGTAGAAGAGGAACACTTCAGAGCGTTTAAAAAATATTCTGATGTAAAATTCCCTCTCAAGGCTGGTCTTTTCATTTTTAAGAATATAAGTGCTCTGTTTGTGATTGAGAAATTATTGGAAGTTATGGACTTTCAAAAAGAGGAAAAAATGAATTATGACCCACACCAGATTATTTCTCAGAGAAGGCAATTGAACAAAAAAAAACCATTTGATCATCAATTTATTGAGGGATTAGATAAAATGGCAAATCTGTCTAATTTTGAAGAAAATGTAGAAGTTATGAAAGAAGGGATGTCAGAAGCTAATGAAGATAAGAGGGACAAATTGGATTTAACAGTTCAAATGTTTGTTAATTCTGGTGTTATGAATAAAAGGACTCTTTCTGAAGAAGATGGAATGGACGTGGATGAAGATATTTCCAATAAAAAAATCAAAATGTATCCTCAGAATGAGCTAACCATTTCAGAAGAAATATTTTCAGAAAACTTAAAGAAAATGGTTTTGTTTCAAAAAACGTCTGTGTAAATGCAGCAATATTCTTTTGGAGATGAAGGTAAAACATAATCTAGTTCTCGTTACAAATCTAGGACAAAGCTGATGTTGAGTTTTGCTGATAAAGAAATGCAATCATTGTAGGAAACTAAAAATCTATTTCTCCGAGTTAGAAAATTAATGAATACAAAAAATTCATTGAATTCTACTCAAGATGCAGAGAGAAATACCCTAAAATATGTTGTGGTAAGTGATAAGAAGGTGTCTGAGATGGAGGTGAAGTTGGATAAAATTAGTGTTCCTGATAAAATACAGCTTCACAAACAAACCAGAGATGTCATTTATTCTTATTTGTTACATGCAACTGTGAACGTTACTATATTTCAATCTCTCGTAGATAAAATGGAAATTCAATTAAAACACAAGAAATTTGAAAATAAAGCCAATTTGATTCAAATAAAGAAGCTATAGGGAGATATCATAAGCTTAAGGACTTTACCAAATAATGTGCAAGCAATGAAGAAGCTTCTGGAAGAGAAAGATAATACCATTCAAGTGTTGAAAAAGAAGCTCAAAGTTCCTAACACTCAACATGTTCAATCTTCAGAGTTGATGATAATACAAGAAGAAAAAGAAAAGGTCTACCAGGAAATGATGGATTACAAAGGAAAATTATTGAAGATGCAGGAAGAGAAAGACAAGTGGGAAATAGAAAAGGCTGAATTGATAGCTTAGATTACAAGGTTTAATAAAGGTCATAATGAAGAAAAAGAGGTTATGGAGGAATTGATGAATCAACCTTTCGTTGATACAGATGAACCTCTTGTTAATGTTGAAAAACCATTAAATGAATTTTCTGCAGATGCTTTGATAGTTCCCACGTCTCACGTAAGTTTAAAGGAAGTGGAGATTAAAGGGTTAAAAGAAGAGAATGAAAAGATTAAGTTGGAATTGGCTAACAGTATTGAAGAAAAGAATAAAGCTTGGAATGAACAAAGCCAATTAAAAAAAAAAATTCAATGAATTAAAAGAGAGAAATATAGGAAAGGCTCCTTTACAGGGAGCTAAACATTTGATCTGGGATACCTTGTCTGTAGAAATCACTAAATTCAGACATTATTTAAATTTTATTGACGATGAAAGTGCATTGGTAAATTTGGCTCCTCAAAGATTAAAATTAGCAAATGAAACCATGGAAAAGAAATCTATGAATACTGCTCATAATGCTGTGAATTTTTTAAATTCTCTAACATATCAAAATCTGCAGGATATTGGGATCAAAGGCAGGGTAGCTATTGTATTATGGGTGAAGAAATTTATTAATAAACATCAACTTATGAAAGTTGTGCAGGATAAAACAAATAAGATGTCTTCTCAAATCAAATATTTTAGGGTGTCTTTTCAAAATTTATTTGATGATGGTATCCCTTTTTTTTGGGATGATGAAGTACGATTGTTTTCTCAGGAATAGTATCATATATTATTGGTACAAAATCGCATGGATCATTCTAAATTTGAAGATTTAGTCAAAGTATTAACATGAAAGCTCATTGTTGAAAAGTTAACATAAGACTTTGAAATATTGGACAGGTTTTTAATTATTAAAAAAGGATTACCGACTCTGTCTTATGAATCTTATGTGCATTTAGAGGTGTCAATAAGAGAGATGACAGAGTATGACACTCCAAATGTAGAACAGTGAAAAATTGTGGAGAAATTTGGGAAAACCAAATACATATTACATTCATAAAGATAGGTGTTGCAGTCTTAGGAAGTTGTTTGTTTGTGGTGCCTTGTAGTTATGGATTTTGCTATAATCAAGCAATCTATTATTTCAAACAAAGTATGTAATTATTATTCCTAGTTATTAGGGAACTGGTTACAAGAACTTATGATTAACAACTAGTTGGTTTTTGACATTCTTGGAGGGAACTATTTTGTATATATTTGAATTTTATTGAGGTATCAAGGGTTGGAACCCATAAGGTTGGACTTATGTTTTGTGAGAACCTTTTTTGAATAAAATTACAGAGCTGAATGCTAGTTTGTATTCAAATATTCATGTATTGTTTATGTTACATTCTGTGCTTTATTTCCTTGTGAGATGTTTACTAAGTGCTTACCTTCCATTTTGTTTTCTTTCATGTCTGAATGCAGTGTATAATAGTTTCAGAATTCATACATGTATGTTGTGGCGATTGTTTCAGATATCCACAAATGTTTCTTCTAATGTTGATATGGAATTCATACTGTGATTCTCTATATTAATGGATTGTTCATGTTTCTTTCCTATCGCTTGAAAATCAATGAATGGCTGTAGCTGAATAATTATCTTTCCTTTGCTGAGATTCTGTGTATGCAACTTTGTATTATCTTCATCTGTTTTGACTCCATAGCCCAATGGTTATATGTTTAGTTTCAACCATCAGCATAACTTAAAATTGTTGATTCATATATCTGGCCTTGTTAAAACTGTATCTAAGAGATCCATCTCTAGAAAGAAAAGCAAGTTTCTTTCTAAAAGTGGTTTTTGCTATTACCTTGAGATTTCCTTTTACAACCTTAGGTATATTTTGAGTGATAACAAATTGGCACCGTTGTCGAGGAACAAAGGTGCAAATCAGCCCTGGGAGGAACTACAAAGATTATAACAAAACAAGAAAAAGATTTATGTGGGAAAACAAATTTTTTTGTGAGGGAAGAAGGTTGTATATTTTCCACGACGATTCCTATTTTAAATTATTTCAATATTTCAAAAGACATCCTAGCTTTGAAAAGACATACACGAGGTAATTATGATACTGAAGTTTTACGAAGTTTGTAAGATTTGAGAAAAAATATTTAGAAAAAGAGGCAAAGAGAAAATAGATATTTCTTTGTTTGGTGCATCGTCTTCTCAATATTTTCATAGCACCCTTGATCAAGAATGGGAAATTAATGTTGAAAAGGGTTTGTTGAAATATAAATTTGAATATGATCTTAAAAATATTGATGTCAATGCTCGTAGATTAGAATCCTATTTTCTTGATTTTCTTTGGAGAGATCTTCAACAGTATGCGAAGTTTGTAGAAAGACCTATTGTTCAAACTATTCAAATTTACTCAGTTCATCCAAATCCACCTAGACCAATGGCACCAGCGGATGTAGAGAAAGTTACTTCTATTTTCAATCTGTAGATTGAACTTTCAAAATTGAATATTTTTGTTCCTTTTAATGAGTTGTTGAGGAATAATGAATACAGGGATACGATAACAAGAATGGTTAAAGGTCAAGGAGAATTCCAATAAGATATTTTAGAATTGACAGATGATAATCCTACTATTTCATTTGTGCCAAAGGTTGAAAATATAGATGATGAAGAGGTTCCTACATTTTATTTGACTTTGAATGTGCATGATATGGTTGTACATAATGCCATGTTAGACTCAGGTGCATCACATATATTAATGCCTAAAGGAGTGGTGGAAAGTTTGGGGTTGTAAAGATTTGTATTCCTTTGATTCTAGGAGGGTGAAGTGTCTTGGTCTGATTAAATATATGGTAGAATATTTAAATAAATTTCCAGCCAAAAAAGTAGTGATGGATGTTGTAGTAGCAGATATTCCACAAAAAATTGGAGTATTGTTATCAAGATCTTGGACTTCAAAGTTAAAGGGTAGTTTACAAATGGACATGTCATACGCCACTATTACTATCCAAAATGGGAGTAGAAGGTTATACAGAGAGAATAGAACACTTTATGTAGTAAGAAGCCAAGATAAACGTGGCATTCATCATATATATGCCGTTGACACTGATTTGGGCTATTCTATTTTCTTTAATGATACAGTTCCATGTGATCTAGAGTCTCCATTGCAAACTAAATCTGAAAAGAATGAAGAAAGAGAAAAGGAGCAAGATGCTCTGGAAAAGAAACAGAAAAAAGAAGGATTGTGGACTATGTATTTTGATGGGTCCATGGAAAAGGCTAGCGCTGGTGCTGGAGTATACATAATTTCTCCTATCAGGGATTTTGAAGCTTTATCATATAAACTAACATTTGAATGCACAAATAATGTAGTTGAGTATGAAGCTTTATTACTCGGGATGCATGCATTGAAATATTTGGGAGCACAAAGGATACTTGTTCTGGGAGATTCAGAGCTTGTAATAAACCAGGTGAATGACAGTTATCAAACCAAAAATCCCCAGATGAGGGCTTATAGAAATGAAGTATGGGACATGTTTGGTAACTATTTTACAGAACATACAATTAAGGTGGTTCCTAGATATGAAAACACAATAGCTTATTCTTTGGCAGTTGCTGCTGGTAAATTTAAAACTCCAAGTGCTGGTCAAAGAGAATACTGATGAACTCCTGTTTTTGCTTGTCTACCACCCTATTCCTAGTTCGAAGCTATATGGGATCAAGTATATTTGACTCTATTTTGTTGTATTTTGTGTTTGAATATGTATTTTCAAGGACAACATCCCAAGATGCTTTAAACAGGTAAATTCTTGACATTTTTATCACTTTATTTATCATTTTGATGGATTTCAATTCATAAATGAAACTTTAGCTTTTGATTAAATGCTGATCATTTGTCAAAATCTTGTTTCCCATGTAGTTTTTTTTCTGGTGGCTCGATCCGACACCTGTTATGGCACTCACTGAGCATGTATTGATTGGTTCAGATATTTGGGGGATTCATTTGTCCAAAATTACACATGGATTTTATTCTTGGTCATTTCAATATGGATTATGAGCTATCAGTCATCATTCAAATGCTCTGTTTCCTCCAGAAGTCATGGCCCTAATCTCAAGCAATCTGGCAATGGCATTCTGTCATTAATCAAGAAACTGATTTTGGGCTCAATTTTTGATCAATCGGTGGGGAATTATTCAAAACGGTTCAAAACCCACTTCATAAATGGTCCCGTTTACCCCTAGTTGTAAGAAATTTTCAGAATTTCTAAACGAATGTGGAGAAATCCTTTCTGGAATAGATGTGGTTTTTCCAAATTTTGGTGTTGGTCGTTTTTCTGGGTGTTTGCATGAATTTCTGATTTTTGGGATGGATCTTATCCATCTATTCATGTATAAATAAATCCTTAGAAGGATGAGATGGGATATACTGTAAAGACTCTGATTTTAAGCTATTAATTCAGTCCCGCGTTTACTTTAATCTTCAGTTCCAGATTTAACAGTGTTGGAGGGAGGGCCCACCTTCAACCCTTGTTCATATATGCGTAGTTCTGTTTACTCCTGTTACTGTAAGGATTTCAATATACCATTTTTCCATAACAATGTTCTTTTTAATATATAGCTATTAGTGATTTCATAGATGTGTAGACAGAATTTAAACACTTTGTGATTTGGTAGAAACATAGATTGAGAAATGGTTTGATGTTAAAATTGGTAGAAACATAGATTGAGTAATGGTTTGATTTTAATTCTAAGAATCAATTTCAAATAACATAGTATTCCTTTTGACTTCATTCCAGTAGAAAGGAAAATCTAAGTATGCTTTGTCTTCATAAGTGAACAGACAGTTTCATTTTATTTGTAATCTCGTTGGGTGATAGCATTTGTGTGAGGTGAAATTTGATAGTTTTGAAAGCGATGAGAATTGTGTTTTTTTAGAATAGTTATTATATCTGAAATAAATTCCTTTCGATAGTGAAACAGATTTGAAACTCTGTTGTGATTGAAGATCAATTCACCATATAAAGGAGTTGTGACTGTCAAATCTGAATGCTAGAATTATTTTAAATCTTTTTGCATGAAGAGAACCAAAATCATGAGTAGTTTTGTCTTCTTAATTTAACAGATTTTAAATCTAGTTAGATAATTTATTTTGATCCAAGCATTGGATACTGATTAGATAGAATTATAACCTTTGGACTTAAAATTTGTTTTGACGGTTGATTATTCTGCAAAATAGTTGGTTACATAGTCTAGGATTTTCTTAAGATTGGACCAGCTAGTTATTTGATTGTTTTGATTATTTTATTATTTGATTCTTTTGGAGAATTAGAGGTAGGTTTGTCATTTACACTTTGAGACTTGAAGAGTTGGTGTCTTTTGAAATTGATTTAGATTCCCTTAATTAGCTTGGTAAAAATAGAATTATCTTATTTTGATTTTTTTTTGTTTGCAAATAGCAATTAGTATGGTTCCATGAATAATTCTTTCCATAAAATAGATTTGACATTCTTTGATACTTGACGCTTAAATGAATAAGTAGTCTTGTGAGCTACATCATTATTTTGGCATTAATAGAATTTGAGTGGATTAGATTAAAATTATCACAGGAACTTAGCCTTAAATTGTTTTACCCCGCACATATAGTGTAGCAGCTTGAAGTATACGTATCCCGATCGATAATTAAATTGAAGGTAAATTAATTAGTGAACATTTTTCCCAACAAATACCAAGTGTATATTGTAAATAGACTGCCCATACCTAATAATTATAAATATTGGTAGGTATTTGAAGATGATATGCAAATAAAAAGATTTTTAGAATTATGTGGGGAATTTGGGAATACTCATATTGATGGTGAAAATGATAATTGTGAAAATTTCCAAGATGCTGAAGAAAGTGAAGAAGAAATGATTAATACTGAAAAATTAAAGGGAACTCCAGGAGAAAAGGATATCATTCAATTAAAAATTAATTTTACCCCAAGAGGTTTGATTCCCTTAGAGAAACTTTTTAATCAAAATGATGTTGCAAAAGATCCAAAAGTGAAACCTACCGACAATGCTATTGAGGATAAAAATATTGGTACTGAAGAAAATCCAAATATTGAGAAGCTGTCTAAAAATTTGCTTGCCAAAGAAAAGGAAGAGTATGTGAACTTAATGAATAAATATACAGATGTATTCACCTGGAGTTATGAGGATCTCAAGGAATATGATCCTTTAATAATACAACATACTATTCCAATCAAACCTGGAGAAAAACCTTTCAGACAGAAACTCAGAAGGATAAATCCAAAACTGTTGCCAATTATTGAGAAGGAGATCAAAAAAAATTTTGATGCCAAAATTATTGTGACTTTGAGATTCTTAAGGTGGGTTGCTAATTTGGTTCCTGTCAGAAAGAAAAACGGAGAAATAAGGCTTTGTATAAATTTCATAAATTTGAATAAAGTCTCAATGAAAGCTAATTATCCCTTGCCAAAGATGAATCATATTTTGTAGAAAGTGGTCGGAGCAGAAAGAATTTCAACTCTGGATGTTTTTTCAAGATGCAATCAGATCAAAGTGTTACCTGAAGATCAAGAAAAGACTGATTTTACCACACCATGGGGCACTTTTATGTATGCGAAGATGCCTTTTGGTTTGATGAATGCAGGGGCTACTTTCCAGTGTGCCATGGATATTCATTTTGCAGGAGAAATAGGTAAATTTGTGGTAATTTATATGGATGATATCACTGTATATTCAAAATCTGACAAGGAGCATATTCACCATTTGGAAATTTTTTTTATAAAATGCAGAAAATTTGGTATATCATTGAATCCAAAAAAATCCAATTTCACATTAGAGGAAGGGAAGTTATTGGGTCACATTATTTCATAGAATGGAATAAATATTGATCCGGATAGAGTCAGTGCAATTCGAAAGTTAGGAAACCAAGAAGCAATAAAGAAATACAATCATTCATGGGGCAGGTAAATTTCTTGAGAAGTTTTTTTCCCAGTTTTGCTGAAATATTAATGAATATCACAAATATGCTGAGAAAGGGTCATTAAAAAGAGTGGACAACAGAGGCTAATAAATATTTTAAAGTAATAAAAGAAGCCATTTCAGAAGCTCCTGTGCTGGTGAGTCCAAACTTCAATAAATATTTCTTAATATTTCATATGTTTCAGAACATACTATTGTTGCAGTCTTGTTATAGAAGAATAACGAAAATATGGAGCAACCTATAGCCTTTTTCAGGAAGATGTTGAGAGATGGGGAATTAAAATATGATATTATGGAGAAACAGGCGTACGCTTTGGTTAAGGCCTTCAAAGATTTCAGGCTGTATATTCTTCATTCACATATAATTGCTCATGTTCCAACTAGTGCAGTAAAAGGAATTCTTACATAGCCTGATCCAGAAGGAAGAAGAGCGAAATTGATAGCAACGTTATTGGAGTATGATATAGAAATTAGGCCTACCAAGTTGATTAAAGGGAAAGGACTCGCAAAGATGTTGACAGATTCAAATTGTAAATATTTATAGCTTAATTTATTATCCAATCAATCTCATTAGTTGGACACAGGGGTGGAGGTGATGATTGATTTCACTGCATCTTCATGGTATTCTAATATAGTTCATGTTCTTCAAAACTTACAAGCTCCTACAGGATTAAGTAAAACTAGAGAAAGATCTGTGAAGTTGAAAGTTGCTAAATTCTGTATTTTAAATCAATATCTTTATTGGAAGGATCCTGGGGGTGTGTTACTTAATTTCCTTTTGGAAAATGAATCCCAGCAAACGGTGAAGGAATTTCATAAAGGATATTGTGGGGGACATTACTCTTGGAAAGTGACAGCAATTTTTTTTTGAGACCTAGTTTTTATTGGCCATAATTGTTTTCAGATGTGTACAAAGAAACTAGTACATGTCACCAATGCCAAATTTTTTATGGTAAGAGAAAGGTGATTCCACTTCCTCTTAATCCAATAATAGTAGAAGCTCCTTTTCAGTAGTGGGGTTTGGATTTTATTGGAGAAATAAACCCAAATTCTTCAAGACAACATAAATGGATTTTAACAGCTACAGACTATTTCACAAAGTGGATTGAAGCAATACCTACCAGGAGAGCTACTGAGACAGTGATTATGGATTTTCTTGAAGAAAATATATTGGCTAGGTTTGGTTGTCTCAGAATAATTGTGACTAACAATGCAGCGGCTTTTAAGTCCAAAAAGACGGTTAATTTTATTCATAAATATCATATCAATCTAAATCATTCAACTGCTTACTATCCATAGGGAAACGAAATGGCGGAGTCTTCTAATAAGAGTTTGGTAAGAATTATTAAGAAGTTGTTAGAAGATAACAAAAGAGCTTGGCACACCAAGCTTAAGTATGGTTTGTGGGATGATAGAATTAGCACTAAAAGGGAAATTGGAATGTCTCCTTTTCAATTGGTATATGGAACTGAAGTCATTTTTCCAACATTGTTAGGTGTACCAGTTATGAAATTCTTTCAGGAACAACAGGACGAGCCAAACCATATGTAGAGAAGAATAAACTAAATTATCGAATTGGACAAGCAAAGAAATAAAGCTTATAACAAACTGCAAATACATCAAGGAAAAATGAAAAACACCTTTGATAGAAGGGTGAAATAAGAACAGTTCCAAATTGATGACCTGGTATTAAAATGGGATGCTCCTAGGGAAGACAAGCATGGAAAATTTGACCATATGTGGGTAGGTCCTTATGTTATTGCAGGTCACAGAGGAGAAAATGCATTCATTCTGGAGTATCAAAATGGGGTTTTGCTAGATAGTGGCCCTGTTAATTAAATATTTTTAAAGCATTACTTATCCTTAGGCAAAAGGTAAAATTTGTACCATAGTTTGTAAATATTTATTTTCCTAAAAAGCAGTACAGATGGCGAGCTGAATAGATTTGAAGCCCAGAATGAAGGCCCTAAGATTTTGGAGGGTAGCCATTTTATTTATTGAGAAAAAATATTTGAAAAAATAAAAGTTTGGAGGTTTGGTTACAAAAGTCAGAAGCAGGCACCTGGTCTACGAGTTCTTTGATACCTCATAGGGATGATATCATCCCCAATTGGAGCTAGTTGTTACCACCCTTCATGTTGAACAATTGAGGAAATATATGATCAAGAAATGACAAGGGCATATATTAAAAAATGGTAAAAGGTTAGTATTCATGAGTTCTTATCAATTTGTGCACTTTGATTATTTTACTGTACAATTGGAGGGGGTAGATTTGTGATCGCGCAGATCTATGGTTGCAAAATTATCCGTTGGGAAAAGTTGCACGAGAAATAAGTATTGATGGAGAGTAGAATGGGTTAATAAGATAACAAGATCGATGGCCAAGAGATAGAGAAAATTAAATCTATGGTCATAAGGTAATCTGTGATGTGAAGATGCAAGGTTGAACGAGGAGAAGGTCGGCGGATTGCGTGGAATGGATTTGATTGAACGGTTCAAATAAGGGATGTAATATTATCAATGGTTATAGTCTAATATGGGGCTCGAACTTGTAAGACAATTAAAATGGATGAGTAGTAGCGAAATTCAAACCGTTTTCCACGTGGCATTTTTTAGTGAGTTCCGTTGAGAAAAGTGGTAAAGGAGAAACATCTTGTTGGGGGTCCTTGAATCATTATTCGTTGTAACAAAAGTGAGTTGACCAAGGTAAAGTTATTTTTGTTTGCACGCTTCCGGTGAAAAGAAGAAGGGACAGTGCGCCATAGTTTTCCGAAAGGCAGTTCTTACATATTTGACAGTTACCAGATAAGCCTTAAAACTCTGAGATTCTTGTTGAAGACTTATTGTCGTTGTTTTATTATGGAGAAAGAGCAGAGTTCAAGGAAATTGTGTAGGGTTCTGGATGAAAGAGAAGAAGTAGTTATTGATAGAGAAAGAAATGTTTTTACCCTATTTTGTCAGTATGCAGTGTATCAGTCTCAAAAGAACATTTATAGCAATAGAAGTTACAGGGAAATGATATCCTAAATGTCTGCAATTCCTTCATGTATTACTTTGTTGTCGAACAAACCCTACCTTTCCCTGAATTCATCGAGTGGTGTACAAACAGTTATTCGTCTTCCGAAAGGGTTATTATGAGTCGTACAACTTCAAAAATCCTCTGTAAAATTGACACAAAATATGTCCGTGAGATGTTAAGCCTGCTTGATAATTGACGCAAAAAATCCTGAGTCCTTCAATGAACAAGTCCTGATTGAGTTGTACAAAAATTGCGAAACTGAAGTTAGATTTCAGTTCTTGTCTAGTATCTTAAAAGTTGGTTAGTCATTAGAGGGTTTATTTTTGCCATACAATGTCAGTATTTTAAAATATGAAGTCCAATTGGTCAGGTCAATGGTTAGTCAAGTTTTGGGTCTAGATGATGATAAGCATGTCAGTGAAGTCATTTTGGGTTTTTCTCTAAGTATAAGTTCGACTGACCATGAATCCAATTTAGTCCCTTGTTTCAATCTTGATGATTTTTTAGTTGAAGTAATCCATACCCAGTTAGTTGAGTTTCCTAAGGTTAGGTTTTTCAGATACCAATCATATTTGTTGAACATGTTATTGTGTTCAAATGTGCCAGAGTTACAGTTCTTCTCTACCATGTTTTCTCCAGACCTTCCAAAATAGATCAACATGTTCGAGTTTGTGAATATGATTATGGCTGAAATATATAAAATGATTTTTGATGATGTCTTGCGTAGGGTATTGGAAAACATGAGAATCATGTTACAATCTTCTTCAGAAGACAGAACAGGAGATTGGTTTTTACACAAAGAATTTACTGTTATAAGAGTGTATGGATTCACTGGAGAACCATACAAGTTACCATCCTTTTTAACGTCAAGAGTATTTTCATTAGAGTTCATGAGACAAAGGTTGTGTGTAGAAGAGGAACACTTCAGAGCATTTAAAAAATCTTCTGATGTAAAATTCCCTCTCAAGGTTGGTCCTTTCTTTTTTAAGAATAAAAATGCTATGTTGGTGATTGAGAAATTATTGGAAGTTATGGACTTTCAGAATGAGGAAAAAATGAATTATGACCCACACCAGATTATTTCTCAGAGAAGGAAATTGAACAAAAACAAACCATTTGATCATCAAATTATTGAGGGATTAGTTAAATTGGCAAATCTGTCTAATTTTGAAGAAAATGCAGAATTTATGAAAGAAGGGATGACAGAAGCTAATGAAGATAAGAGGGACAAATTGGGTTTAACGGTTTAAATGTCTGTTAATTTTGGTGTTATGAATAAAAGGACTCTTTCTGAAGCAGATGGCATGGACGTGGATGAAGATATTTCCAATAAAAAAATCAAAATGCATCCTCAGAATGAGCTAACCATTTCAAAAGAAATATTTTCAGAAAAGTTAAAGAAAACGGTTTTGTTTCAGAAAATGTTTGTGCAAATCAAGCAATATTATTTTGGAGAGGAAGGTAAAACATAATCTAGTTCTTGTTACAAATCTAGGACAGAGCTGATGTCGAGTTATGCTAATAAAGAAATGCAGTCATTTGAGGAAACTAAAAATCTGCTTCCCCGAGTTAGAAAATTAATCAATAAAAAAACTTCATTGATTTCTACTCGAGATGTAGAGAGAAATACCCTAAAATTTGTTGTGGTAAGTGATAAGAAGGTGTCTGAGATGGAGGTGAAGCTGGATAAAATTAGTGCTCCTGATAAAATATAGCTTCACAAACAAGCCAGAGATGTCATTTATTCTTATTTGTTACATGCAACTGTGAAAGTTACTAGATTTCAATCTCTTGTAGATAAAATGGAAATTCAATTAAAACAGGAGAAATTTGAAAATAAGGGCAATTTGATTCAAATAAAGAAGCTACAGAGAGATATCATAAGCTTAGGCACTGAACCAAATAATGTGCAAGCAACGAATAAGCTTCTAGAAGAAAAAGATAATACCATTCAAGTGTTGAAAAAGAAGCCCAAAGTTCCTAACACTCAACATGTTCAATCTTCAAAGTTGATGATAATACAAGAAGAAAAAGAAAAGGTCTACCTGGAAATGATGGATTACAAAGGAAAATTATTGAAGATGCGGGAAGAGAAAGACAAGTGGGAAACATAAAAGGATGAATTGATAGCTCAAATTACAAGGTTGAATAAAGGTCATAACGAAGAAAAAGAGGTTATGGAGTAACTGATGAATCAACCTTTCATTGATACAGATGAACTTCTTGTTAATGTTGAAAAACCATTAAATGAATTGATGCTTTATTAGTTCCCACGTCTCAGTAAGTTTAAAGGAAGTGGAGATTAAAGGGTTAAAAGAAGAGAATGAAAAGATTAAGTTGGAATTGGCTAACAGTATTGAAGAAAAGAATAAAGCTTGGAATGAGAAGAGCCAATTACAGAAAAAATTCAATGAATTAAAAGAGAGAAATACAGGAAAAGCTCCTTTATAGGGAGCTAAACATTTGATCTGGGATACCTTGTCTATAGAAATCACTAAATTCAGACATTATTTAAAGTTTATCGATGATGAAAGTGCATTGGTAAATTTGGTTGCTCAAAGATTAAAATTAACGAATGAAACCATGGAAAAGAAATATCTGAATACTGCTCATAATGCTGTGAATTTTTTAAATTCTATGACATATCAAAATCTATAGGATATTGGGATCAAAGACAGGGTAGCTATTGTACTATGGGCGAAGAAGTTTATTAATAAACATCAACTTATGAAAGTTGTGCAGGATAAAGCAAATCAGATGTCTTCTCAAATCAAAGATTTCAGGGTGGGTTTTCAAAATTTATTTGATGATGGTCTCCCTTCTTTTTGGGATGAAGAAGGATGATTGTTTTCTCAGGAATAGTATCATAGCTTATTGGTACAAAATCGCATGGATCATTCTAAATTTGAAGATTTAGTCAAAGGATTAACAAGAAAGGTCATTGTTGAAAAGTTGACAGAAGACTTTGAAATATTGGATAGGTTTTTAATTATTAAAAAAGGATTACCAACTGTGTCTTATGAATCTTATGTGGATTTGGAGGTGTCAATAAGAGATATGACAGAGTACGACACTCCAAATGTAGAACAGTGGAAAAATGTGGAGAAACTTGGGAAAACCAAATACATATTACATTCATAAAGACAGGTGTTGCAGTCTTGGCAAGCTATTTGTTCGTGGTGCCTTGCAGTTATGGATTTTGCTATAATCAAGCAATCTATTATTTCAAACAAAACGTGTAATTATTATTCCTAGTTATTGGGGAAATGGTTAGAAGAAATTATGATTAACAGTTAGTTGGTTTTTGACATTCTTGGAGGGAACTATTTTGTATATATTTGAATTTTATTGAGGTATCAAGGGTTGGAACAAGTAAGATTGGACTTATGTTTTGTGAGAACCTTTTTTGAATAAAATTACAGAGGCAAATGCTAGTTTATATTCAAATATTCATGTATTGTTTATGTTACAGTCTATGCTTTCTTTTCCTGTGAAATGTTTCCTAAGTGTTTACCTTCCATTCTGTTTTCTTCCATGTCTGAATGCAGTGTATAATAGTTTTAAAATTGATACATGTATGCTCTGGCTATTGTTTCAGATATCCACAAACTTTTCTTCTAAATTTGATATGGAATTCATCTTATGATGCTCTATAATAATGGACTTTTCATGTTTCTTTCCTATTGCCTGAAAATCAATGAATGACTATAGCTGAATAATTATCTTGCCTTTGTTGAGATTCTTTGTATGCAGCTTTGTATTATCTTGATCTGTTTTGACTCCATAGCCCAATGGTTATATGTTTAGTTTCAACCATTCTCATAACTTAAAACTGTTGATCCATATATTTATTTGGCCTTGTTAAAACTATATTTGAGAGATCCCTCTTTGGAAATAAAAGCCAGTTTCTTTCTAAAAGTGGTTTTTGTTGTTACCTTGAGATTGCTTTTACAACCTTAGGCATATTTTGAGTGATAACACATTACATAAATCTAAATATAGCGACCTCCAATAAGATGTAGTACGTACACGTTTCCTTAAATGGATCTCCAATGACTTGTTATAAAGTCTTAATCCCATGGAATCTGGCGATATTTCTCATAAAACCTTGGCACAAATCGGTGAGATGTGTAAAAATTATTCTAGAAGTAGGGGCAAAGTTGGGAAAAAATTTCAAGAGCCTTATAGTATAAATGTAAGGTTAAACATTCCCAGTTCAGGTGGAGTTACAACGGTAGAGTTAGGAAACCTATTGGATAATTTCAAGACTGATATCTTAAGAGCAATGGGTTCTCAAATAGATGCTTTACAAGCAAAAGAAAGGTAGGATAAATAATGAGAAACAATGAGCATATTTTGTACAAGATGTAGGACCAAACATCCCCAAAGGTAATGCCCATTAAACAACATCCCTGTATGTTACATATGTACATAAGAGAATCCAACAGATAACTGCCCATCCTTTCCTAGGTTGCAAGTCATCTATAAGAGTGGGGATGTAGCTAAAACATCTAGGAGGCCTCCTTGGAAACCTAGAGACCAAGCAGCATATCATAAATTTCCACCACAACCCCCACTCTATTATCCTCCATATCAACCACCTAAACAATGGAATAATTCAAGTTGGAAGAACTGGCCACCTCAGTACACTCCTCCTTAATTTTTGCAGCAGAAATATTGGTCACAAGGGTGGAGAGGATAACCATACCCTCAGTCATAACCTATCCCTACACCTAATCATCCTTATCCTAAGCAATAAATAAATTTCCAGCAAATTTCACCTCGATTTGTACCTCCAGTTCCTTTCATCACACAACAACCTCATCATTTTCAGAACACAAATCCTCCTTGATCGACATTATTACCTGCACAACTAATACCTAACCCAAATAATAAACCAACTCAAGCTCTTAATAGCATTGAGTTGAAAACTATTCCATCATATCTTATTTCGACTGTACCTGTAAATGAGATTTAATTATGATCTGGAAGAATTGTGAATGACAAACCCAAGTCATCAATCATCATTCATGTAGCAAATGAAGAAGAAGAAGATTCAAATGAACCCATGAATGATGCTATTTTGGAGGATGTGAAAATTATGAAGGTTCTAGTACACACCCATCCTCCACAAGGATCTATTCAGGAGCAGAGAATTCCTCCATTCCCTGAAAGACTAGTGATCGAAAAAACCTGTAGTTCATCCGAAGTATGACATTTTGAATGAATTAAAGAATATCTGTGTCAAAATGCCTTTATTACAATATATCAAGGACATACCAATATATAGTAAGGTAATAAAGGAGCTATGCATTAAATGATTAGGGAAGAAGCAAAAGGACCCTCTCACAATTAATGTTATTGGAGAGATGTCTAATGGATGACGGATCAGTCCCGGATTGCAAAATATACAAATCCAGGAGCCCCAGTAGTGACTGTAATTATAAACAACACCTCTATATAAAATAAATTAATAGATTTAGGATCCACTATCAATATGATGACCACCACAATCTTAGGAGTTTTAAAGTTAGGACAATTTTTTTCGACCTACCTCTTCCATCCTAGAACTAGCAGACCGTACTATGGTAAACCCTGCTGGAGTCCTGGATGACATTATTGTATCAATAGCCTCATGGGAATACCCTGTTGACTTTATGGTCATAGAATCAAAGGATCCTTTAAAAGGGAATCATATTATATTGGGAATACCATGGTTAGCTACTGCCAATGGTTTTATAGGATGTAGGGATGGAAAGATTACTATTTCCAAAGGGTTGTCTACACAGAGACTTATATTATACCCCCCAACACAACCAATAACTGAAAACTCATGATGGTTAAATTGTTCTTTCAGGGAGGAATACTTTGATGACCTCTCCCTCCTATTAATCTTGTCTGTTGATCTAGGAACAAAGAATCAATCTCATCAAAGATTAATCAACAAATAACTCATGAAATGGTGTAATCGGTCTACAGGAATAGTAGCCGCTTTGTATTCACATAAAGAATGAATGATTATAATAACAATGTCAAGCAATAGCTTGAATCAATGAGGAATTTGAATACCTAAGGAGGTCATTCGAATTCAATGAGTGAGTCTAGCTTAATTGCCTGTAAGCCTTTAGTTCACACTCTGTTAACCACTTGACCAAAACCCTAATTGACTCACTAAACCCTAACTAAAGTTGGAGTGCAATAAATGACTGAATCTCAACTGAAAGAGATCAAACACATGTCATAGAAATCCAACCATCAAGTGCTAGTGCTTCAATGACTTCAATGAACCCCGATGAGGTTAACTGAAGCTGAACTGATCATCAGAAGTTGGTGGAGGCACCCCTTGTTGACTCCAGATCATTAAATAATAATAAATAATCATTAAATAATATATTTAATGAGAGTAGGCGCCTTAATTGACTGGTTGAACTGATTGTAACCACAAGTTGGCAATTAGGTGCATTAATATCACTCAGATCATCCCCAGAGTGCTCCAGTTAGCCTCCTTGACTGTAGGAGAAGGCTAAGTTAGCCTCCTTGACTGTAGGTAGGCATGGGCGTGACTAGATGATGTCAATTAATGCTCCACTGATGTCAATTAATGTCAATTATACTTAGGATAGTGGTTTAGCTAGGGCAATTTGACCAAAAAGAGTGTGTATGGTGGTAAATGTCTCCAACACCCCCCCTTAAGCTATAATCAGAAAGAGTTAGAAAACATAAATGCATAAAAATTCTAGGGCCCTGGAAATAAAATCCATAGGTCATCCTGTACAATAAATTAACTGCTTAATATAACCAAGGAAACGAGGAAAACCTCATGGGAAAAATACCCCCCCCCCCTCAAACTAAGCAGTAAATCAAGAATTGGTTCTTTTATGCAGCAGCATCTTGAGACTATGCATGTGAACCTATGAATCCAAACTAAATGAATATGTTTGGAGGAATCTTCCACTTTGGAAGAATAACAATGCACTCAACTGAATCAGAAATATAAACAGCTGCACGGTGAAAACTGGACCCATGTAGAGCAGCTGAAATCATATGAAGAAAGAGCAAAGGTTCTTGAGGATTTGAACTATGTGTGGAACACTCAAGAAAATGATATGTTTCATTTTTGAACAGAAAACCATGAGTGGTAAAATCAGCCCCAATTTTTAGGAGCAAGTGTCCAAGCGGATGCAGAATGTCTTCCTCTTTACTAGTTCTGTGAGGAGATGAGCATGTGACCAAAGGTAGAGAAGCCCTGGGACTCTGGAGAGAGAATTATTGAGCTACATAATCTGATATAGAATCATAAATAGCTAATGATTCACAAAATAAAATATCAGTAACCTCATAAGAGGAAACTAACACCAAATCCCCAGCAGCAAAATTGAAGAAGAACTACGGTACTTGAGAGCGGCTACAAGCATGACTGAAAGCTCTTGGATTTTAAAATATGAACCAAATAATATAATATTAGAAATTAAATTAGATATAAATAAGTTCACAACAGATCCAAAACTGTGAAATGAAATCAAATCCCCAGCAACAGTTTCGAAGGAGACTTCCGGTACTTGTTTCTTCACACTGTTGATGAGAACAACTACAAGCAGTACTGAAGGTTTATGAACCTAAAATTTTGAACCAATAAATATCATATTATATCCAAATAATATCATATCATATCCAATAAGGTTCATATTAGATCCAAAATTATGGTCAACCAAGACGGTGGATGCACAATTGTCTTTTTCTTCAAAATTCTGAATTTTGGTGCATGCAATCTTGCAGGATTTTGCTGGAAGATTTAGATCATGGGGAGAAAATGTGTCACTCTTATAATCTGATATTTCTTCTAAAATATCCAATTTTTTATTTATTTTCACACCAGCAGCAACATTAGAGGAAGAAAAATCAAATTTCTCTTCACTTTCGGAAGCAATTACTGGTAAATTTTGCACAAAATTGAAAGGAAAATCACCGGTGAATGTTTGCATGGAAGTGCACCAGTATTTTTCTTCAATATCAGAGATTCAAATGTCTTCTTCTATTTCAGAAATATGAGGAGATGAGATATCATAGATCTCATGAACTTCCGAGCATCAGGAGAAGGAGTCACTGCATGGAGACTTTCTTCAATTTGAATTGACTGTGTAGAAGATTCTGCTTCATCTTCATCTTGAACAACTTCATCAGAGAGAATAGAGGCCAATAATTTTGAGTAAAGAACTCTTGTGGTGCTGGATGTGATCTCCAAATTCTTATTATGATCCTCATTGTGCTTGCCAAAGGTTTTGTCCAATTTTGTCCAGAGATCCTTTGGGTATTCAGCAGAACTAATAAGGTAGCGCAAGCTAGGAGAAAGGGCCAGACATATTGCTCCAAAAGCTCTGTCACCGTAATTTATCTAGTCATTATCATTCTCATAAGACTCTTTTCTAAGTCCAATAGACACCTCATAGAGACCTTGTCTCTTTAGAGATGCAATCATCTTCAACTTCCATTCCGAATAGCTTGTCAATGGGGTGAGAAGAGGGATTGATGAGTCCATTCGAAGTTGTACCTGTTAAAACCTACAAATCAAAACAAAAAAGGGCACCGTAAGGCCGGACAACCTGCACATTTTAGGCTTTCATCACACCCGGCATAGTCAATCAAGCAAGCTTGATCAACAAGTTCTTTACTTGGGGTATTAAGTGGTAAGCCTTGGCTTTTGGTGCAGTGCTGGATTTTTGAGCTATTGCTCAAATTTCATGGAGAAATCTGTCGAAAAGCTTGTTTTTGAGAGATAGATCTTCGTCCCGCCGTAATATCTGATACCATATTAATCTTGTCTATTGATCTAGGAACAAATAATCATTCTCATCAAAGATTAATCAACAAATAACTCATGAAATGGTGTAATCGGTCTACAGGAATAGTAGCCGCTTTGTATTCACATAAAGAATGAATGATTACAATAACAATGTCAAGCAATAGCTTTAATCAATGAGGAATTCGAATACCTAAGGAGGTCACTCGAATTCAATGAGTGAGTCTAGCTTAACTGACTGTAAGCCATTGGTTCACACTCTGTTAACCACTTGACCAAAACCCTAATTGACTCACCAAACCCTAACTGAAGTCGTGGTGCAATAAATGACTGAATCTCAATTTAAAGAGATCAAACACATGTCATAGCAAGCCAACCATCAAGTGCTAGTGCTTCAATGATTTTAATGAACCTCAATGAGGTTAACTGAAGCTGAAATGATCATCAAAAGTTGGTGGAGGCACCCCTGTTGACTCCAGATCATTAAATAATAATAAATAATCATTAAATAATATATTTAATGAGAGGAGGCACCTTAACTAACTGGTTGAACTGATGGTAACCACCGGTTAGTAATTAGGTGCATTAATATCACTCAGATTACCCTCGGAGTGCTCTAGTTAGCCTCCTTGACTGTAGGAGAAGGCTAAGTTAGCCTCCTTGACAATAGGTAGGCGTGGGTGTGATTGGGTGA
>LPNX010082136.1:33690-108158 GCA_001517045.1 Pseudotsuga menziesii | reverse complement strand
AAAACCTCATGGGAAAAATACCCCCCCTCAAACTAAGCAGTAAATCAAGAATTGGTTCTTCTATGCAGCAGCATCCTGATACTGTGCATGTGAACCTATGAACCCAAACTAAATGAATATGTCTGGAGGAATCTTCCACTTTGGAAGAAGAACAATGCACTCAACTGAATCAGAAATATAAACAACTGCACGGTGAAAACTGGACCCATGTAGAGCAGCCAAAATCATCTGAAGAAAGAGAAAAGGTTCTTGAGGATTTGAACCATGTGTGGAACACTCAAGAAACTGATATGTTGCATTTTTGAACAGAAAACCATGAGTGGTAAAATCAGCCCCAATTTTTAGGAGCAAGTGTCCAAGCGGATGTAGAATGTCTTCCTCTTTACTAGTTCTGTGAGGAGATGAGCATGTGACCAAAGGTAGAGAAGCCCTGGGACTCTGGAGAGCGAATGATTGAGATCCATAATCTGATATAGCTTCAGAAATAGATAATTATTCACAAAATAAAATATCAGCAACCTCATAAGAGGAAACTAACACCAAATCCCTAGCAGCAAAATTGAAGAAGAACTGCGGTACTTGATTTTTCACACTGGAATTGTGAGAGCAGCTACAAGCATGACTGAAATCTCTTGGATTTTAAAATATGAACCAAATAATATCAGATCAGAAATTAAATTATATCTAAATAAGTTCACAATAGATCCAAAACTGTGAAATGAAATCAAATCCCCACCAACAGTTTCGAAGGAGACTTCCGGTACTTGTTTCTTCACACCGTTGATGAGAACAACTACAAGCAGTATTGAAGGTTTATGAACCTCAAATTTTGAACCAAGAAATATCATATTAGATCCAAATAATATCATATCAGATCCAATAAGGTTCATATCAGATCCAAAATTATGGTCAACCGAGACGGTCGATGCACAGTTGTCTTTTTCTTCAAAATTCTTTAGTTTGGTGCATACAATCCTACAAGATTTTGCTGGAAGATTTAGATCATGGGGAGTGAATGTGTCACTCTTATAATCTGATATTTCTTCCAAAATATCCAATTTTTTACATATTTTCACACCAGCAGCAACATTAGAGGAAGAAATATCAAATTTTTCTTCACTTTTAGAAGCAATTACTGGTAAATTTTGCATAGAATTCAAAGGAAAATCACCGATGAATGTTTGCATGGAAGTGCAGAAGTAGTTTTCTTGAATATCAGAGATTTGAATGTCTTCTTCCGTTTCAGAAATATGAGGAGATGAGATATCAGATATCTCATGAACTTCTGGAGTTTCAGGAGAAGGAGTCACTGCATGGAAACTTTCTTCAATTCGAATTGACTATGTAGAAGATTTTGCTTCATCTTCATCTTGAACAACTTCATTAGAGAGAGGAGAGGTCGAGAATTTTGAGAAAAGAACTCTTGTGGTGCTGGATGTGATCTCCAAAGTGATATTATGATCCTCATTGTGCTTGCCAAAGGTTCTGTCCAATTTTTGTCCAGAGATCCTTTGGGTATTCAGCAGAAGCAATAAGGTAGCGCAAGCTAGGAGAAAGGGCCAGACATATTTCTCCAAAATATCTATCACCGTCATTTAGCCAGTCATTCTCATTCTCATAAGACTCTTTTCCAAGTCCAATAGACACCTCATAGAGACCTCATCTCTTCATAGATGCAATCATCTTCAACTTCCATTCCGAATAGCTTTTCAATGGGGTGAGAAGAGGGATTGATGAGTCCATTCAAAGTTGTACTTGTTAAAACCCACAAATCATAACAAAAAAGGGCACCGTAAGGTTGGACAGCCTGTACATTTTAGGCTTTCATCACACCCAGCATAGTCAATCAAGCAAGCTTGATCAACAAGTTCTTTACTTGGGGTATTAAGTGCTAAGCCTTGGCTTCTGGTGCAGTGCAGGATTTTTGAGCTATTGCTCAAATTTCATGGAGAAATCTATCAAAAAAAGTGTTTTTGAGAGATAGATATTTGTCCCACCATAAGCTCTGATACCATATTAATCTTGTTTATTGATCTAGGAACAAAGAATCAATCTCATCAAAGATTAATCAACAAATAACTCATGAAATGGTGTAATCGGTCTACAGGAATAGTAGTCACTCTGTATTCACATAAAGGATGAATGATTACAATAAAAATGTCAAGAAATATCTTGAATCAATGAGGAATTTGAATACCTAAGGAGGTCATTCGAATTCAATGAGTGAGTCTAGCTTAACTAATTGTAAGCCATTGGTTCACACTCTATTAACCACTTGACCAAAACCCTAATTGACTCACCAAACCTTAACTGAATTTGAAGTGTAATAAATGACTGAATCTCAACTGAAAGATATCAAACACATGTCATAGCAAGCCAACCATCAAGTGCTAGTGCTTCAATGACTTCAATGAACCCCGATGAGGTTAACTGAAGCTGAAATGATCATCAGAAGTTGGTGGAGGTGCCCTTGTTGACTCCATATCATTAAATAATAATAAATAATCATTAAATAATATATTTAATGAGAGGAGGTGCCTTAACTGACTGGTTGAACTGATTGTAACCACCAGTTAGCATTTAGGTGCATTAATATCACTCAGATCACCCCCAGAATGCTCTAGTTAGCCTCCTTGACTGTAGGTAGGCATGGGTGTGACTGGATGATGTCAATTAATGCTCCACTGATGTCAATTAATGTCAATTATACTTAGTATAATGGTTTAACTAGGCCAATTTGACCAAAAAGAGTGTGTATGGTGGTAAATGTCTCCAACACCTCCCTAGTGATTTCTCCTGGGCACTTCAGTATTAATTCTTGCACATGATCTAGGAACTAGGAATCAAAATCATCAAAGAATAATTAACAAATACTCATGAATTGGAAATAATCGGAACCAGAAATGGTTTACTCTCTGTATATTTAATAAACAATAATGGGTTACAATTCCAATGCTGAGCAATGGATTAACTCCATGAAGAATTCGAATACCTAAGGAGACAATTCGAATTCAGTGAGTGAGTCTAGCTTAACTGACTCTCAACCATTCAATCTCACTCAGTTAACCACTTGACCAAAACCCTAATTGACTCATCAAACCCTAACTGAAGTCGGAGTGCAATAAATGACTGAATCTCAACTGAAGGAGATCAAACACATGTCATAGCAATCCAATCATCAAGTGCTAGTGCTCCATGACTCCAATGAACCCCAATGAGGTTAACTGAAGCTGAACTGACCATCAAAAGTTGGTGGAGGCACCTTGTTGACTCCAGTTCATTAAATAATAGTAAGTAATCATTAAATAATATATTTAATGACTGGAGGCACCTTAACTAACTATAACTGACTGGTTGAACTAATTGTAACCACCAGTTAGCAATTAGGTGCATTAATGTCACACAGATCACCCTCGGAGTGCTCCAGTTATCCTCCTTGACTGTAGGAGAAGGCCAAGCTAGCCTCCTTGACTATAGGTAGGCGTGGGTGTGATTGGATGATGGTAATTAATGCTCCACTTATGTCAATTAAACTTAGGATAGTGGTTTAACTAGGCCAATTTGACCAAAAGAGTGTGTATGATGCTAAATGTCTCCAACATTCAGGATCAGACCAATGAAAATGGATTAAACCAGTTTGTTTCTTCGACAACTTGTATCGATATCCCTCATTCTTTTGCTCAGTTCAATTATATTTTCAAAGACGATTTTCAAGAGAATATAGCTCTCTCAATGTTTATAGAAACACCTTGTGTCTTTACGATTAAAGAGCATACAAGACCCTATACTATACCTGTTAGATTTTTAAACATTAAGCTAGCATATCATTAGGATCTTTAACTAAGAGAACAACAAGCACAACAATCAAACACAAGAGACAATGAACACAATTTTTTTCCTTGAGGAAACCATAAATGGAGAAAAACCCATAACTTCCTCAGAGATAGAATCAGCACCAAAGTGAAACCCAAAAACAGTAAGATGATCTCTCGACAGTAGTAACCTCTTTCTTCCTTTCCCTAGTGTCTTTCTCTTCCTCAGCTATGTGCTACAATTGAGTGTGAGTGAGTGTGTGATAAATAGAGAGGCTAGCTCTCTATTTATACTAGTTCCCTACTTGACTAAACCCAACTAGGGCTGACTTTACTAGGTGAGCCTAATAACCCTAGTGACACGGAACTACGAGGACTTTAACCCTTAGACAATAGGAGAGTTAACCACCTTGACTTGACTTGACTTGTTTACATTATAGAAACTTCCCGGTAGGAACATCGGGGCATGACATGACTCAAGTACATTCCAAATACATCCCATAATAAACATCGGGTTACAATACATAAGAAATACAAGTCAATACATTCTGAAGTTACAATTACATCAACACTCCCTCTTAACTAGGAAGGTATTCTCTCGACACAATTTTTCAGCACGAGTCTTCTTCTCTGTATCATCTGGATCATCATCGATTCTTCATCATCTCACCTTCAAGTCATCTCTATCTTCAATTCACCTTCATCTTCAAGTCATCTTCACCTGGATCTGGATCATCATCACTGGATCTGGATCATCCCTCGATTTGGATCATCTCTGGAGCATCATCTCTGGATATGGATCATCCCTCGATCTGGATCATCTCTGTTGGATCATCAACACTAAATCTTCACAGGTGCTATCTCATGTTTCTTCTCGTCACAGGAAGTTCTACAGAGCCAGCCCTTTTTCATGCTGGTTGTAGGCCTACCCTTTGTGTAGGTCTTTTCCAGCACTTATATATGACCCTAAGTTAGAATGGCCTGCCCAACACTTACATTTGATCATGTAGGAACCAATCCTATTATCATATTAGAGAGGGATTCCCAACACTCACATCTAACCATGTGGTAACATAGCCCACAACCCTGTCAGAAAGGCCTAGCACTCACATCCTTCAACCAATGTCAGAATGGCTCAGCACTTACACTCAACCATGTGAGGAACCAATCCTCCATGCTGAAAGGATCTGCACTTATATCTGACAACCAATGTCAGAAAGGCTCAGCACTTATATTCAACACATGCAAGGAACCAATCCAACATGCATGTTCGAAAAGCCTCTGCACTTACATTCGACACATGCGAGGAACCAATCCAACATGCATGTTCGAAATGGCATGCACTCACATCTGATCATGTAGGAACCAATCCTACATTCATATCAGAATGACCCCCAGTCCCAAACTAAGCTACCTGGTAATTGACCAGGCTCCTCCATTCCTAGAATGGAATTCAGTGCTTACTTTTGAACATGTAGGAACCAATCCTATAGTCACATCAGAATGGCTCAGCACTCACATCTAACATGGAAGGAACCAATCCTCTCACCATGATAGAATGGCTCAGCCCTTACATCTGACCATGGAAGGATCCAATCCTATCACCATGTTAGAATGTCTTTGGGTCTCATCATTTCCCTTTGGAGGAAACCTCGATCTAGAGAACACCAAGATTCTCCGTGAAGTACTCGAACTTCACCCTAGCCAATGGCTTCATCAACACATCAGCTATATGTTCCTCCGTCGCAACATACTGGAGCTTCACTGCTCCCATCTGCACCATATCCTTGATATAGTGATACTTGATATTGATATGCTTCGACTTTCCATTGAACACTAGATTTGTCAAAACCCCAAATTTTCACAAAAATTTAAAATTTTGAGATAACATAAAATGTTGAAACTACAGTTTACTAATAGCTAAATCTTAGCAATAAAAGAAACAGTCAAATGATTAGTATTACATAATCTCAATTATGTAACTCAGTAGTTTCCTTTTTATAACATGAATAAGGTTTACTTGCGTATTGTTTTATTTCAGTTTACTGATGAGTTTTCTTCGTGACAAGTAGGTGGAATCTAACTTTGAATCCTGGGCTTACTTAGCATTTATGCTAACGCAGAAAGATTACCGGTTCTTACAGGTTTACAGGTATGATCGAACGAGTAACGTTTTAATTTTATAAAGTATCCAGAAGTGTTTTTATTTACAATTAAAAAGCTTAGTAAATAAGCTACTAAATTCCAAACAACTTCCGTGAGGTAAAACAATTTTCTTTCTTCAGTTTTTCTTGTAAACGAAGTTCAAATAAAGAGTTTCTTTCTTTATCGTACATAGCGACAATAAAGATATATATTGTGGCTCTAAACTTGTAATCCTAGTTGCAAAGTAACTTCTAATTTAATATGCATATCTTGCAATGTTATACTGATTGTACTTTTGGTTATTATACATTATCATACTACTTACTTGAGTATCAAACTGCTCATTATTTATCTTCTGTAGAGAAACTTACAGCCTATAAACTTCTTGATGTTACAAGTTTGATTAGCATAAAAACTATAGTGTCTTTTCACATGTAAACATTGTTTGCCTATACTTCTTAAATTTAAGTCAAACCATGTGGTTCTATTGATTATAGACTCAAGTAGGATCATTCTATTGTAATTTCTATTATTTCTATAATACTTTTCTTGTATTAAGTTACTGTCTACAAACAGTTTCTAAGTCGATGTTTTCTATAAAGGTCAACCTTCTATCCTATGCTAACACCAGTTATTTTAAATAAGCATAAACCCAATATACCAAATATAAACATGGTAAATTATTGGCAAAATGTCAAGTTGAGAAACAATCAAATTCTATTCAAGTCTCATCGATCTGAACTATGTAAAAGAATTCATATAGTGTTCCTTTACTATAATAGCCAACCTCATAGTTTACTATTATTTGATTCGTTGGCTTTTATAAGGCTTATGAATATACATATACTATTTTTTTTGATAGACATACATGTCTAATACAAAGTTAATCTTGTAAAGACTTCATGATTCTACTATTTACTATGCTATGTAACTTTATAACTTGTCACATCTTGAATTATTGTTTTAAAAGAGTATAACTATGCATAGACCAAAAAGTATTTGATTATAGAAACTAAAGTTTTTCGATGGTTTTAAACCATTTAACTTGGAATATTCCATATAACAAATGGTTTTTATATTTATAATGGTCAAATGTTAATGAAACATAGTTTACCAAATATCCAAAATGGTGTTTTCAATAATACAATATAGTGGACATAAGATAAGATAAATAATATACAAGGTTGTTTGCTATCCCCACACATATCCAAGGATGCTTTACAAGCATAAACAAATAAAATAGTTTTGAAGAGTTTTTAAACCAAGTTTTGGGATTGTGTATTGCTTATAAGATTACCAAACCTTCATGAGGTCAACGTCCCAAAAATCATTGTTAATCCAACACCAAATCATCATTAATCGATATTATCATATATAAATATATTATGTTGATGTTGGAATGTGTATATACTATATTGCATGCATTGTTTATTAAAAAATCATTGTGAAAATGATTGAAATTATGTGTTCGCAGGTGAACTATGGAAATTCGACCCACTGCATGATTTATATTAAGGAGGCCATGTGGTTTTCTCCTGGCTAAGTATTGGTCGTAAATAATACCAAAGCAACCCTAACCTTGGCTTATTCTTCCTCCGCAAAATGTGTTCGCCCTTTGAGCTGCTCTGTAAGCTCTCATGGTGGTTGTGAGTGATATTTAGGTTTCAGTTGTCCCAATGCCTGGGTTTGTTCTACTAGGGTTCCTTTGAGCTCGGTCCTGTCACCAAATTTCCATTGTGGCTTCTTTTACTTTTTTGGGGTATGTTTTCCTCCTTGCGTTGGCTTACGGCCCGCCTGTAACTCTCCTTTTCCCTTCTATCATGGCCTGTCACTTTTATGCATAGCGGAGGCTTTGTTGCTGTTAGTGTGCTCTTTGCCTTCTTTGTAGGGTTTGAAGCTTCGTTTTCACGCCTTGTTTGTTGGTGACAACCCCATTACTAAACAATTTAATTTCTTTGACACGTAATTACTTAGTTCTTGTAAATTTGAAAAGCGTTATCCATCTTAAATTTCGTATTTACAATAGGTTTTTATTTAGAAAAGAAAATACAAAACTAACACTTCGATTATGTACTTGCAAGAACCTATGATTACTCTCTACGAACAGTGATGGTGGTGCTGCTAACTGTATTTGTGGTTCTTGCTCCGAAACCAGTAAACCCTGGTTTTCAAAGAATGGGTTCTTCCCTTACTTGTAATAGGGTATTCGATTGGGGAACTTCGGAGCTTGGAAACTTGTCCAGCTTCACCCTTTGCTGTGAAATTTCTTTTATAGGTTAATGTTGGTTTTAATATATGTACAAACACTTGCTCCATCGATGGGTAGTCCTGGTTGTAAGCTGGACGTTGTATTTGATTTAAAAGTTTTAGCCTTATGGCTTTTTAATGTAAATCAATAATTTTGTTTAGACAATTCTGTCTTCGAGCTCAAACTCGGTTTACCATATTCTATTTGACACTCTGTGTAATTTTAGGGTTTTAACCCTTTTTGAATGTGAATGAAACTATTTACCGTTTAACATTCTTTGTAATTTAATTTACTGTAAATTTTTAAAGGCTGTCACTCAGTCTTGGTTTATTTATAAATTTTTCTCATTTTGCTCGGAAATACGAGCTAAGGTTTTCCTATAGGAAACCCTCATTTTTTAAATAAATTATTCCATTTAGTTTTACAAGTTCTGTTGCTTTATTAATTTATACTTTTGTTTGAGGTGAAAGTAAACAACTAGTTTAGCTGTATTTCCTCGACTGAATAAGCAACAGGTTAATAAATAAAATACAGAGAAAATTTATCTAAAGCATAACACAGTTTTACCCTCCTGCAGGTTTTAGGTTAAATAAGAAAAATAATGTACTGTGTGTAAGCATAACATATTTTCTATTAGGGTACTTTATTAATATGAATATTCTTCTACCTGTGCCGAGCTATTGCTATTTCTTTTCCAGTGTATTTACATACATAAGCTAGTTAAACAATAAACATAAATAAATAGGTTATTGTTCTCTTTTGATAATACTCTACATACAGAAATAAATTACTCTGATATTATGAATGCATAATACATTTATTCATTTCAAACTGCTATCATTTCCTTCATCTATTTTAAATACTCTGCTTGTGCTGGAGTACGGTCTGGTCCTTCCATATGTGGAAAAACATAGGTTAGAATTGTTTTTACATCTATTTAAATTCATTCCTTCAAATATCTATAAGATTACTAACTCTAATATTTTTGCAACTAAATATTTAACATTTAGATAAAAATTCGACTCACTTTTAACAATTTAACATAGTAAAACAAAAAGATTGTAGAACCTGATTAAGCTAGACAACAACAGCATTAGGAGGTCGTTCCTCCCTACCAACTCCTGGAGAGCGCTCAAACAACGTCTCCTCAGGACCCCCAAGCCTGTTCCTGGTCTCCTTGGATGAGAACTGGTGGAGCAAGCAAACAACAGACTATTCCAATGACTCAGTAATCACTCTACACTCAGCAGTAAGATCCTTCAGTTGAAAAGCTGCACTAGATCACTTAGCAGTTAACCCTTCAAACTCCTTCCACAAATTCCCTTGCCATTGAATTTCTCTGAAGTACATTCACTTGAATGATCACTTCTCTAGAATGAGCAGCCTCAACTCTCTTCAATGGGAATTTTTATAAAGATTGCCTAGGTCTTTTGGGTCAGTTGTCATTAATTGAGCCACCTACTCTGATCCCACTTTCTTGGGGGATCATGACCCCAAATGTAGGGAGGTTGCCACCTGCAACAATTGGAAGTGTTTGAGGATGCTTCCACTTGTCTATTTTCTCTCCACCCAGTCTCCTCTACCAACTTGACCAGTAAACACTCTTTTAACAGCTCTCCTAAGCTGTTGTCTCCACTTTTATTTATTTATAATTAAAATATTCAGAATGACATTCAATATTCTTGACTCTGTTGAGTCATCACTTGCAACTTAGCATAAAATTTAACATATTGACTTTGAATAAAATCAAATAAAATAATATTGTTTTTGCAAAATTGGGGCATGTGACATACACACCCCCTTAGAACATAACATCGTCCTCGATGTTATTTCTTCTTCATCCTCAAAATTCTCCTGGAACAGAATTGGATATGCATTTCACATATTACCTTCCAATTCCCTGGTGGCTTCTTTTGGACTAAGGTGCTTCCATTGCACCTTCACCTATCCAATGGTGCAGTTTCAAAGTGAGATCTCCCTCCACTCGAGGATACAGTCCGGTTCCACCAGAAAATCTCCTTCTAATTCCACTTGTACATCATTCCAGTTAACAACATGAGTAGCATCATGAACATATTTATTTAATACGGAAATGTGAAAAACATTATGTACTCTTAAATTGGGTGGTAGTGCTAATTGATAAGCTATTTGTCCAATCCTGGATAGAATATCAAATGGACCACAGTAATGAGGTCCTAGTTTTGCACAACTCCCCAATCTCAGAAATCTCTTTTTGGGCCTTACCTTGATGAACACATGTTCACCTACCTGAAACTCCTTTGGATTTCTTTTTAAGTATGCTTGAATTTTCTGCCAATCCTATGCAACCTTCATATTACCTTGCAACTATTTTACAATTTCTTCCATTTCTTTTAACAGTTTAGGACCTAATACCAACCTATCCACCGTATTACTCCAAGAGATAGGAGTATTACATTTCCTTCCATACAAAATTTTAAAAGGACTAAATTTGGCTGATGTCTAATAATTATTTTTATAAGCAAATTGTACCAGATGCAAATAATCCTCCCATTTACCTGGATGGTCTTTCACATACATTCTTAATAGATCTTCCAGTACATGGTTTACTCTTTCAGTTTGTCCATCTGTTTGAGGATGGAAAGAAGTACTAAAATCTAATGTAGTGTTTAATCCTTTAAACAGAGATTTCCAAAAATTACCTGTAAATTTAGGATCTCTATCTGAGATTATTACCTTCGGTATTCTATGCAATCGAAAAATCTGTTTTAGAAAGATATCAGCTATGTTTGCAGCTTTATAAGTAGTTTTAACAGGTATAAAGTGAGCTGCTTTGCTTAACTTATCAACTACTACCATGATAAAATCATTTTCATTCTGATTTCTAGGCAGTCCAGTAATAAAATCAAGACTAATTATCTCCCATTTCCAGCTAGGAATGGGTAATGGCTGAAGTAATCCAGCTGGGTGTTGATATTTAGTATTCACCTTCTGACATTCAAAACACCTAGCGATATATATTATCCTACTTTAGCCTTCATATTTGGCCAAAAATATTCTTTTCCTAACATAGTTATAGTCTTTTGATAACTTGGATGACCTGAGTATGGAGTTTTATGAATTTCATCCAAAATTAACAGCTTCACTTTAGGTACGTTAGGTACATACATTCTGTCTTTATACAGTAAAAATTCTTTGGCATTCAAACTGTACCTTTTACTTAAGCTTTTTGTTGGATTTTCTTTAGCTTTAGTTTGTAAATTTTGGTAAATTTCATCTTGTTCTATTCCTACTTTAAGTTGTTCGTCCAAATCTGTAGCATATGTGCTGATAGCTGCTGCAAAATTCAGCATTGCATTCCCACTTAATGCATCAACAACTTTATTTTATTTACCTTTTATGTGTTTAATTTCAAAATCATACTCACTTAAGAAAGCTAACCACATCGCTTGTCTGGCATTTAAGTTAGGATAATTTAATAGATACTTCAATCCTTTATTATCAGTCATTAAAATAGATTTTCTGCCAATTAGGTGATGTATCCACATATTTAGACAGCGGCTAATTCCAGATCATAAGTGGCATAATTATTTTCATGAATTTTTTATTTTCTTAACTCATAGGTAATAACATGCCCTTCTTGAGTCAAAAAACCACCTAAGCCATCATTACAGGCATCTGTGCACACTATAAATTCTTTATTAGGATCAGCTATTCTTATAATAGGTGCGCTGGTTAATAAAGTTTTTAATTTTTTAAAGATTTCTTCCCACTTCTGCTTCCAGTCAAACTTCTTCCCTTTCTTCTGCAAAGAAGTTATCGGATTTGCAATCCTTGAAAAACCTTCAATGAACCTCTGGTAGTAACCGGTAATGCCCATGAAAGATCGAACATCCGTTACATCCTTCGAAACTGACCAATATTCGATTGCCCTTATCTTTTCAAGATCTACTGAAATCCCTTCCTTGGTCACCACATGACCTAAGTACTGAAGCTTATCCTTGAAGAAATCACATTTACTAAACTTTGCGAAGAGTTGATGATCTCGTAACTCTTGCAAAACAATTTTTAAATGTTCTTTGTGTTCTTCTTCAGTTTTTGAATAGATTAGAATGTCGTCGATAAACAAGACTACAAACTTATCTAGATACTTATGCATAACATTTTTCATTAAACACATGAAAATAGCTGGGGCATTAGTAAGCCCGAATGGCATGACGATAAACTCGTAATGGCCATCTCTAGTTTTGAAAGCTGTCTTAAAGATGTGTTCATCTTTAATCCTAACTTGATGATATCTTGACCTTAAATCTATTTTTGAAAACACCGTGGCTCCACATAGTTGGTCAAACAGATCATCTATGTAGGGCAATGGATATCGATTTTTAATGGTCATCTTATTCAACTGACGATAATCTATGCAAAGTCACATGGTTCCGTCTTTTTTCTTAACGAAGATGACAGGTGCCCCCCAGGGAGACACACTAGGTTGAATATACTTTTTATCAATTAATTCTTTTAATTGGGATTTTAATTCATTAATTTCAAGTATGTTCATTTGATAAGGGGCCTTGGAGCTAGGTACTGTACCAAGTACCAGCTCAATGGTGAAATCCAATTCCCTTTTTGGAGGTAGTCCCAGAATTTCTTCAGGGAATACATCAACATATTCTCTTAAGGACTACCTCCAAAGCTTATGCAGTAACAATAACCAATTTTAACTTATCTGTCTTAATTAAACTCTCCTCATTAGTTATTGTTACTGCATAAGCTTTACATCCCTTCCTAACAACTCTCTTAAGCTGTAGAGCAAAAATATGCCTTATGGTGCTTTTTCTAGGGATTCATTTTACGCTTACTGGTTTTCCATTACTGTTTAAACATGTGAAGGATTTATCATAGCAGTTTAGAATTATTCTATGTTTTTCTAACCAATCCATGCCAATCAGCAAATCACAAGAACCAAGAGGCAAAACATTAAGCTTTACAACAGTTTCAAAATGATCCATAACTACTCCACATTGTTTTACAAAACAAGTTACCTTCCTTTTAGCACCAGTGGCTAACTGAACCAACCAAGAATATTCAAATTTTTCAATAGGTAACTTACATTCTTCTACCATTTTAGGTGCAATATAACTGAGACTAGCTCCTGGATCAATAAAAATAGTTACAGGGGTTTGATTTATCATACCTTCTACTTCCACCATGGAAGTTTGATATTCTGCGTGTCGATTCTCCAAGGCTGCATTGATTCTGGACATGGTCCTCGCTAATTCCCCAATGGTCATCTCCTCCTGTATGGTATGAATATTGCTAACATTCTTTTTCCTATTAGAACTGACTGAAGCATACTGTGGGCCATTACACTCCCAGCACTTTCTAGGTTCTTTTCACTCAAATTTCTTAGTAAAATTTCCATGATTATTAGCAAATTCCTTACCCTTAGAATTATTCTGATTGCTGGGTGAATTATTCTTATTTCCTTGGAGGTTCTTATTATTAGGATAATTTCTAGCCTTATTGTTCTTAGAATTTCTGTTGGGCACAAAATCCTTCTTCTTTTGTTCATACTGGTTATTATTTTTCTTGGCTTTCCAGTTGGCCAAGCTTTCCTTCTTGTGATTCAGTTCAAAACAGAAATTAGCTTTCCTCATAGCTTCTTCCAAGGTCTTTGGATTGTCATATTCAATCCTGTCCTTAATATGATAAGGTAGACAGCTGAGGAATCATGGTACCTTTGGTTTCTCATCTACAAGGTATGGCACATACCTAAGTAGACTTAAGAACTTGCTATTCAGATCTTTCATTGTCATTGATCCTAATTTAAGATCATAAAATTATTTTTCTCTCTCTTCATAATGTTGCTCAGACATAAATTTCTCTTTAAAATACCTCTTAAAGGTACTCCAGTTTACATTTTTCTCTTTTATTCCCTTAACTCTCTTCAAGTCCTACCACCAAATGTCATCCTTTCCTGAGAGGTTGTAGATAGCCATTCTAGCCTTTAACTGGTTAGAATAGTTATATATTTGGAAGTACTTCTTCATCCTAGATAACCAGGATTCCACTTCCTCCCCCTTCTCAATCTCTCCATTGAAGGTTGGTGGTTTTATCTTTTTGAATTCCCCAAAAATTTCCTCATAAGGTTTGTATTTACTCTTTTTAGTGTAATGATTATCATCGCTACTATCACTAGTAGAATGGAAATTTCATTGTTCACCAAACACCTCAGAAGATGAACTGATTTCATCTTTAGTATGTTTCATCTTTTTAGATTTACATTGATGACTTGTATCTTCTGATTCACTTCTTCTACCCCTACCATCAATTTGAAACTTTTTAGTTAGGATCTGATTCAGCTCCCCCTAAGCCCTCGGAATCCTTTCATTCTGTCATTGTACAGACTCCATTTCATATTTTAGGTATTTTACAGTTTGTAACAGTTCTGAGGAATTGGTAGTTAAATCCTCTTGTATAGGATCTCTTGGTAAGTTTCCTAGTTCTGTAACTGGAGATTCCTCCTCTGCATATTCTTCCAACTTTTCCATACCTATTTGTTAAACTTCAAAAAACAATTTCTCTGTTGAATAACATTTAAAAGAAAATACATCAGCATAATAATTCAATTTACTGTTTCATAAAAGCTAGTTGGGCTTCATCAAGGCCTAGTGTTTGACCCTTGTGCTCTGATACCACATGTCAAAACCCCAAATTTTCACAAAAAATTAAAATTTTGAGATAACATAAAATGTTGAAACTACGGTTTACTAACAGCTAAAGGTTAGCAATAAAAGAAACAATCAAATGATTAGTATTACATAATCTCAATTATGTAACTCATTAGTTTCCTTTTTGTAACATGAATAAGGTTTACTTGCGTATTGTTTTATTTCAGTTTACTGATGAGTTTTATTCATGACAAGTAGGTGGAATCTAACTTTGAATCCTGGGCTTACTTAGCATTTATGCTAATGCAAAAAGATTGCTAGTTCTTATAGGTTTACAGGTATGATCGAAGGAGTAACATTTTAATTTCATAAAGTATCCAGAAGTGTTTTTATTTACAAATCAAAAGCTTAATAAATAAGCTACTAAATTCCAAACAACTTCCGTGAGGTAAAACAATTTTCTTTCTTCAATTTTTCTTGTAAACAAAGTTCAAATAAATAATTTCTTTCTTTATCGTACATAGCGACAGTAAAGATATATATTGTGGCTCTAAACTTGTAATCCTAGTTGCAAAGTAACTTCTACTTTAATATGCATATTTTGCAACGTTATACTGATTGTACTTTTGGTTATTATACATTATCATACTACTTACTTGAGTATCAAACTGCTCGTTATTTATCTTCTATAGAGAAACTTACAGCCTATAAACTTCTTGAGGTTACAAGTTTGATTAGCATAAAAACTATAGTGTCTTTTCACATGTAAACACTGTTTGCCTATACTTCTTAAATTTAAGTCAAACCGTGTGGTTCTATTGATTATAGACTTGAGTAGGATCATTCTATTGTAATTTCTATTATTTCTATAATACTTTTCTTGTATTAAGTTACTGTCTACAAATAGTTTCTAAGTTGATGTTTTCTATAAAGGTCAAGCTTCTATCCTATGCTAACACCAGTTATTTTGTATAAGCATAAACCCAATCTACCAAATATAGACATGGTAAATTATTGGCAAAATGTCAAGTTGAGAAACAACCAAATTCTATTAAAGTCTCATCGATCTGAACTATGTAAAAGAATTCATAAAGTGTTCCTTTACTATAATAGCCAACCTCATAGTTTACTATTATTTGATTCGTTGGTTTTTATAAGGCTTATGAATATACATATACTATTTTGTTTGATAGACATACATGTCTAATACAAAGTTAATCTTGTAAAGACTTCATGATTCTACTCTTTACTATGCTATGTAACTTTATAACTTGTCACATCTTGAATTGTTGTTTTAAAAGAGTATAACTATGCATAGAGCAAAAAGTATTTGATTATAGAAACTAAAGTTGTTCGATGGTTTTAAACCATTTAACTTGGAATCTTCCATATAATAAATGGTTTTTATATTTACAAGGGTCCAATGTTAATGAAACATAGTTTACCAAATATCCAAAATGGTGTTTTCAATAATACAATATAATGGACATAAGATAAGATAAATCCTATACAAGGTTGTTTTACATCCCCACGCATATCCAAGGATGCTTTACAAGCATAAACAAATATAATAGTTTCGAAGAGTTTTTAAATGAAGTTTCGGGATTGTATATTGCTTATAAGATTACCAAAACTTCATGAGGTCAACATCTCGAAAATCATTGCTAATCCAACAACAAATCATCGTTAATCAATATTATCATATATAAATGTATTATGTTGACGTTGGAATGGGTATATACTATATTGCATACATTGTTTATTAAAAAATCATTGTGAAAATGATTGAAATTATGTGTTCGCAGGTGAACTATGGAAATTCAACCCACTGCATTATTTGTATTAAGGAGGCCACGTGGTTTTCTCCTGGCCAAGTATTGGTCATATATAATACCAAAGAAACCCTAACCTTGGCTTATTATTCCTCCGCAAAATGCGTTGGCCCTTCGAGCTGCTCTGTAAGCTCTCCTGGCTGCCATGAGTGATATTTAGGTTTCAGTTGTCCCAACGCCTGGGTTTGTTCTGCTAGGGTTCCTTTGAGCTCGGTCATGTCACCAACTTTCCACCGTGGCTTCTTTTACTCTATCAGGGTTTGTTGTCCTCCTTGCGTTGGCTTACGGCCCGCCTGTAACTCTCCTTTTCCCTTCTATCATGGCCTATCACTTTTATGCGAAGCGATGGCTTTGCTGCTATTAGTGTGCTCTTTTCCTTCTTCGTAGGGTTTGAAGCTTCATTTTTACACCTTGTTTTTTGGTGACAACCCCATTACTAAACTGTTTAATTTCTTTGACAGGTAATTACTTAGTTCTTGTAAATTCGAAAAGCATTATGCATCTTAAATTTCATATTTACAATAGATTTTTATTTAGAAAATAAAATACAAAACTAACGCTCCGGTTATGTACTTGCAGGAACCTATGACTACTCTCTGTGAACAGTGATGGTGATGCTGCTAACTATCTTCATGGTTCTTGCTCCAAAACTAGTAAACGCTGGTTTTCAAAGAATAGGTTCTTCCCTTACTTGTAACGGGGTGTTCGATTGGGGAACTTCAGAGCTTGGAAACTTGTCCAACTTCACCCTTTGCTGTGAAATTTCTTTTCTAGGTTAATGTTTGTTTTAATATATGTACAAACCCTTGCTCCATCGATGGGTAGTCCTAGTTGTAAGCTAGACGTTTTATTTGATTTAAAAGTTTTAGCCTTATGGCTTGTTAATGTAAATCAATAATTTTGTTTAGAAAATTCTTCGTTGGAGCTCAAACTTGGTTTATCGTATTCTATTTGAAACTCTGTGTAATTTTAGGGTTTTAACCCTTTTTGAATGTGAATGAAACTATTTACTATTTAAGATTCTTTGTAATTTTATTTATTGTAAATTTTTAAAGACTATCACTCAGTCTTTCTTTATTTATAAATTTTGCTAATTTTGCTCGGAAATACGAGCTAAGGTTTTCGTGTAGGAAACCCTCATTTTTTAAACAAATTATTCCATTTAGTTTTACAAGTTTTGTTACTTTATTAATTTATACTTTTGTTTGAGGTGAAAGTAAACAACTAGTTTAGCTGTATTTCTTCTACTGCATAAGCAACAGGTCAATAAATAAAATATAGAGAAAATATATCTAAAGCATAACACAATTTTACCCTCCTGCAAGTTTTAGGTTAAATAAGAAAAATAATGTACTGTGTGTAAGCATAACATATTTTCTATTAGGGTACTTTATTAATATGAAGATTCTTCTACCTGTGCCGAGCTATTGCTATTTCTTTTCCAGTGTATTTACATACATAAGCTAGTTAAACAATAAACATAAATAAATAGGTTATTGTTCTCTTTTGATAATACTCTACATACAAAAATAAATTACTCTAATATTATGAATTCATAATAAATCTATTCATTTCAAACTGCTATCATTTCCTTCATCTATTTTAAATACGATGCTTGTGCTGGAGTACGGTCTGGTCCTTCCATATGTGGAAAAAAACAGGTTATAATTGTTTTTACATCTATTTAAATTCATTCCTTCAAATATCTATAAGATTACTAACTCTAATATTTTGCAACTAAATATTTAACATTTAGATAACAATCAGATTCACTTTTAACCATTTAACACAGTGAAACAAAAAGATTATAGAACCTGATTAAGATGGACAACAACAGCATTAGGAGGATGTTCCTCCCTACCAACTCCTAGAGAGCGCTCAAACAACGTCTCCTTAGGGCCCCCGAGCTTGTTCCTTGTCTCCTTGGCTGAGAACTGGTGGAACAAGCAAACAACAGACTAGTCCAATGACTCAATAATCACTCTACACTTAGCAGTAATATTTTTTAGCTGAAAAGCTGCACTAGATTACTTAGCAGTTAACCCCTCAAAATCCTTCCACAAATTCCCTTGCCATTGAATTTCTATGAAGTACATTCACTTGAATGATCACTTCTCTAGAATGAGCAGCCTTAGCTCTCTTCAATGGGAATTTTTATACAGATTGCCTAGGTCTTTTGGGTCAGTTGTCATTAATTGAGCCACCTACTCTGATCCCACTTTCTTGGGGGATCATGACCCCAAATGTAGGGAGGTTTCCACCTGCAACAATTGGAAGTGTTTGAGGATGCTGCCACTTGTCTGTTTTCTCTCCACCCAGTCTCCTCCACCAACTTCACCAGTAAACACTCTTTTAACAGCTCTCCTAAGCTGTTGTCTCCACTTTTATTTATTTATAATTAAAATATTCAGAATTACATTCAATATTCTTGACTCTGTTGAGTCATCACTTGCAACTTAGCATAAAATTTAACATATTGCCTTTGAATAAAATAAAATAAAATAATATTGTTTTCACAAAATTGGGGCATGTGACATACACACCCCCTTAGAACATAACATTGTCCTCGATGATATTTATTCTTCATCCTCAGAATTCCCATGGAACAGAATTGGATATGCATTTCGCATATTACCTTCCAATTCTCAGGTGGCTTCTTCTGGACTAAGGTGCTTCCATTGCACCTTCACCTGTCCAATGGTGCAGTTTCGAAGTGTGATATTCCATCGCCTAAGGATATAGTCTGGTTCCACCAAAAAATCTCCTTCTAGTTCCACTTGTACGTCATTCTAGTTAACAAGATGAGTAACATCATGAACATATTTCTTTAATACAAAATGTGAAAAACATTATGTACTCTTAAATTGGGTGGTAATGCTAATTGATAAGCTACTTGTCCAATCCTGGATAGAATATCAAATGGACCACAGTAACGAGGTGCTAGTTTTGCACAACTCCCCAATATTAGAGAGCTCTTTTTAGGCCTTACCTTGATGAACACATGTTCACCTACCTAAAACTCCTTTGGAGTTCTTTTTAATTCTGCTTGACTTTTATGCCAATCCTGTGCAACCTTCAGATTATCTTGCACCTATTTTACAATTTCTTCCATTTCTTTTAATAGTTCAAGACCTAATACCAACCTATCCACCGGATTACTCCAAGAGATAGGAGTATTACATTTCCTTCCATACAGAATTTTGAAAGGACTAAATCTGGCCGATGTCTGATAATTATTATCATAAGCAAATTCTACTAGATGCAAATAATCCTCCCATTTACCTAGCTGGTCTTTCACATACATTCTTAATAGATCTTCCAGTACTTGGTTTACTCTTTCAGTTTGTCCATCTATTTAAGGATGGAAAGAAGAACTAAAATTTAATGTAGTGTTTAATCCTTTAAACATAGATTTCCAAAAATTACCTGTAAATTTAGGATCTCTATATGAGATTATTACCTTCGGTATTCCATGCAATTGAAAAATCTGTTTTAGAAAGATATCAGCTATGTTTGTAGCTTTATAAGTAGTTTGAATAGGTATAAAATGAGCTGCTTTGCTTAACTTATCAACTACTACCATGATAGAATCATTTTGATTCTGATTTCTAGGCAGTCCAGTAATAAAATCAAGACTAATTATCTCCCATTTCCAACTAGGAATGGGTAATGGCTGAAGTATTCCAGCTGGGTGTTGATGTTCAGTTTTCACCTGCTGACATTCAAAACACCTAGCGATATATATTCTGCTACTTCAGCCTTCATATTTGGCCAAAAATATTTTTTTCTTAACATAGTTATAGTCTTTTGATAGCTTGGATGACCTGAGTATGGAGTTTTATGAATTTCATCCAAAATTAACAGCTTCACTTTAGGTACGTTAGGTACATACATTCTGTCTTTATACAGTAAAAATTCCTTGGCATTCAAACTGTACCCTTTACTTAAGATTTATGTTGGATTTTCTTTAGTTTTAGTTTGTAAATTTTGATAAATTTCATCTTGTTCTATTCCTACTTTAAGTTGTTCGTCCAAATCTGTAGCATATGTGTTGATAGCTACTGCAAAATTCAGCCTTGCATTCCTACTTAATGCATCAACGACTTTATTTTCATTACCTTTTATGTGTTGAATTTCAAAATCATACTCACTTAAGAAAGCTAACCACCTAGTTTGTCTGGGATTTAAGTCAGGCTGATCTAATAGATACTTCAATCCTTTATTATCGGTCATTAAAATGAATTTTCTTCCAATTAGGTGATGTTGCCACATCTTTAGACAATGGCAAATTCCAGATCATAAGTGGCATAATTCTTTTCATGAATTTTTAATTTTCTTAACTCATAGGCAATAACATGCCCTTCTTGAGTCAGAACACCACCTAATCCATCATTGCAGGTGTCTGTGCACACTATAAATTATTTATTAGGATCATCTATTCTTAAAATAGGTGCGCTGGTTAATAAAGTTTTTAAATTTTTAAAGCTTTCTTCGCACTTCTGCTTCTATTCAAACTTCTTCCTTTCTTCTACAAAGAAGTTATCAGATTCACAATCCTTGAAAAACCTTCAATGAACCTCCGGTAGTAACCGGTAATGTCCATGAAAGATTGAACATCCGTTACATCCTTCAGAACCGACCAATCTTCAATTGCCCTTATCTTTTCAGGATCTACTAAAATCCCTTCCTTAGTCACCACATGACCTAAGTACTGGATCTTATCCTTGAAGAAATCACATTTACTAAACTTTGCGAAGAGTTGATGATATCGTAACTCTTGCAAAACAATTTTTAAATGTTCTTTGTGTTCTTCTTCAGTTTTTGAATAGATTAGAATGTCATCGATAAACAAGACTACAAACTTATCTAGATACTTATGCATAACGTTGTTCATTAAACACATGAAAACAGCTGGGGCATTAGTAAGCTCGAATGGCATGGTGATAAACTCGTAATGGCCATATCTAGTTCTGAATAGTGTCTTAAAGATATCTTCATCTTTAATCCTAACTTGATGATATCCCAACCTTAAATCTATTTTCCAAAACACCATGGCTCCACATATTTGATCAAACAGATCATCTATGTGGGGCAACGGATAACGATTTTTAATGGTCATCTTATTCAACTGACGGTAATCTATGCAAAGTCATATGGTTCCATCCTTTTTCTTAATGAAGATGACAGGTGCCCCCTAGGGAGACACACTAGGTCGAATATACTTTTTATCAATTAGTTCTTTTAATTGGATTTTAATTCATTAATTTCAAGTATGTTCATTCGATAAGGGGCCTTGGAGCTAGGTACTATACCAAGTACCAGCTCAATGGTGAAATCCAATTCCCTTTTCGGAGGTAGTCCCGGAATTTCTTCAGGGAATACATCAACATATTCTCTTAATACTAGTATGTCTTCCAATTTTAGCTTATCTGTCTTAATTAAACTCTCATCATCAATTATTGTTACTGCATAAGCTTTACATCCCTTCCTAATAGCTCTCTTAAGCTGTAGAGCAGAAATCTGCCTTATGGTGGTTTTCTAGGGATTTTTTTTACGCTTACTGGTTTTCCATCACTATTTAAACATGTGAATATTTTATCATAACATTTTAGAATTACTCTGTGTTGTTCTAACCAGTCCATGTCAATCAGCAAATCATAAGAACCAAGAGGCAAAACATTAAGCTTTACAACAATTTCAAAATGATCCATAACTACTGCACATTCTTTTACAAAACAACTTACCTTCCTTTTAGCACTAGTGGTTAACTGAACCAACCAAGAATATTCAAATTTTTCAATAGGTAACTTACATTTTTCTACCATTTTAGGTGCAATATAACTGAGACTAGCTCCTGGATCAATCAAAATAGTTACAGGGGTTTGATTTATCATACCTTCTACTTCCACCATGGAAGTTTGATATTCTGCTTGTTGATTCTCCAAGGCTGCGTTGATTCTAGGCATGGTCCTTGCTAATTCCCCAATGGTCATCTCCTCCTGTATGGTATGAATATTGCTATTAGTCTTTTTCCAATTAGGACAGACTGAAGCATAGTGTGGGCCATTACACTCCTAGCACTTTATAGGTTCTTTGTGCTCAAATTTCTTAGTAAATTTTCCATAATTATTAGCAAATTCCTTATGCTTATTATTATTCTGATTGCTGGGTGAATTATTCTTATTTCCTTGGAAGTTTTTATTATTAGGATAATTTTTGGCCTTATTGTTCTTAGAATTTCTATTGGGCACAAAATCCTTCTTCTTTTGTTCATACTGGTTATTATTTTTCTTGGCTTTCCAGTTGGCCAAGCTTTCCTTCTTCTGATTCTATTCAAAACATAAATTAGCTTTCCTCATAGCTTCTTCCAAGGTCTTTGGATTGTCATATTCAATCCTGTCCTTAACATGATAAGGTAGACAACTGAGGAATCACTGTACCTTTGGTTTCTCATCTACAAGGTATGGCACATACCTAAGTAGACTTAAGAACTTGCTGTTCAGATATTTCATTGTCATTGATCCTAATTTAAGTTCATAAAATTAGTTTTCTCTCTCTTTATAATATTGCCCAGACATAAATTTCTCTTTAAAATACCTCTTAAAAGTACTCCAGTTTACATTTTTCTCTTTTATTCTCTTAACTCTCTTCAAGTCCCGCCGCCAAATGTCAGCCTTTCCTGAGAGGTTATAGATAGCCATTCTAGCCTTTAACTGGTTAGAATAGTTATATATTTGGAAGTACTTCTTCATCCTAGATAACCAGGATTTTGCTTCCTCCCCATTCTCAGTCTCTCCATTAAAGGTTGGTGGTTTTAACTTTTTGAATTCCCCAGAAATTTCCTCATAAGGTTTGTATTTCCTCTTTTTAGTGTAATGATTATCATCGCTACTATCACTAGTAGAATGGAAATTTCGTTGTTGACCAAACACCTCAGAAGATGAACTGCTTTCATCTTTAGTATGTTTCATATTTTTAGATTTACGTTGATGACTTGTATCTTCTAATTCACTTGTTCTACCCCTACCCTCAATTTGAAACTTTTCAGTTAGGATCCGATTCAGCTCCTCCCGAGCCCTCAGAATCCTTTCATTCTGTCATTTTACAGACTCCATTTCAGATTTTAGGTCTTTTACAGTTTGTAACAGTTCTAAGGACTTGGTAGTTAAATCCTCTGGTATAGGATCTCTTGGTAAGTTTATTGGTTCAGTAATTGTAGATTCCTCCTCTGCATATTCTTCCAGCCTTTCCATATCTATTTGTTAAACTTCAGAAAACAATTTCTCTGTTGAATAACATTTAAAAGAAAATACATCAGCATAATAATTCAATTTACTGTTTCATAAAAGCTAGTTGGGCTTCATCAAAGCTTAGTGTTTGAACCTTGTGCTCTGATACCACATGTCAAAACCCCAAATTTTCACAAAAATTTAAAATTTTGAGAAAACATAAAATGCTGATACTATGGTTTACTAACAACTAAAGGTTAGCAATAAAAGAAATAGTCAAATGATTAGTATTACATAATCTCAATTATGTAACTCAGCAGTTTCCTTTTTGTAACATGAATAAGGTTTACTTGCTTATTATTTTATTTCAGTTTACTGATGAGTTTTATTCATGACAAGTAGGTGGAATCTAACTTTGAATATTGGGCTTACTTAGCATTTATGCTAATGCAACAAGCTTTCTCTTTGTATCAGTAATCAACCCATCCATACTTGTTACAAACATATCAGCTACATACAGTAGGAGCATCACTGGGTTGCCATATTCAACCTTATAGTAAAGGTTGGAATCTGCTTTACTCTTGGTAAAGCCCAAACTAGATAGAAAGATGTCAATTCTACCGTACCATGTCCTGGGTGCCTGTTTCAAACTGTACAAGGATTTCTTCAATATGCACACATGAGACTCCCTGTCATGTGTCTCAAAACCAAGTGGGTATTCTTCATACACTTCCTCTTCCACTCCACCATTAAAGAAAGTAGTCTTGACATCCATTTGGTGTATCTTCCATTTCATCACTGCAGCCAAAGCAAGTACCGATCTAATGGAATTGTATCTGGCTACCGGTGCAAAGGTTTCTTCATAGTCTATTCCTTCTTTCTGTGAGAAACCACGAGCAACAAATATTTTCTTATATTTCTATATGCTACCATCTGCAGCATGCTTGATCTTATCTATCCATTTGGAAGTTATAACTGACTTCCCTTCTGGTCTTCAGAAAACATCCCAAACATCATTCTTCATGATCGATTGATACTCTTCTATCATAGAATCCTTCCATTCTTTTTGTTCTATTGCTTCTTCATAGTTGGAAGGTTCTTTATTGATAACATCACATAGTAAGGATACATATCCAGAGCAAGATCTGGTTCTCTTTCTTTCTCTGTGATTCTCTTCTAGAGCCCCATATCTTTCCACACCTTGGATAATTTCTCGTACCCAAGCAGGTTTCCTCTTGTGAGGATTCTTCTCCTGAGGTGGATCTACAGGTCTTTGTGGTTCTTCAAATTCTCAATCTTCTTCTTGAGTTTCTTCAATCATGGTTGTATCATGAATTCTGGGTGCTTCTTCTTCATTAGGTTCTTCAACAGGTCTCTTTCTAGATTTGTTGTAAGCTGTGTCTTCATCAAATGTTACATCCTTGCTGATGTCGATATTCTTGAATCCTAGGAAGTATATTCTGTAAGCCTTTGAGCTTTCAGAGTATCCCACAAATATACCCTTCTTTCCTGAAGGATCTAATTTTGTTCTCTTTTCTTTTGGAATGTGTATGTACACTAGACAACCGAATATTTTGAGATGGCTGACTTCTGGTTTCTTGCTGGAGAAGATTTCTTCGGGAGTCTTGTTCTCTAGTACTCTGTGTGGAGTATGGTTCTGTACATACATTGTTGTTCTGGCTGCTTCTACCCATAGATGCATGGAAAGATCTTGATCATGAAGCATTGCTCTTGCAACTTCCATGATAGTTCTATTCTTCCTTTCTGCAACCCCATTCTATTGTGAGTTATAAGGGGTGGACAACTCCCTCTTAATTCCTGATTCTTTGCATGATTCTTTGAAATCATTTGATGTGAATTCTCTGCCATTATCTGATCGAAAGGTCTTGATTTTCTTTTCTGTGTGGTTCTCGATTAAGGCTTTGAATTCCTTGAACTTGCTAAAAAATTCATCTTTGTTCTTCATGAAGTAAATCCATGTCTTCCTAGAAAAGTCATCAATAAAAGAAACATAGTATACATACCCACTTAGTGAACTTGATGACATTGGTACGCATACATCAGAGTGGATGATTTCCAAGATTCCTTTTGCCTTGCTCTCGCTACTTGGAAATGTCTTCTTTGTATTCTTTCCTTTCGCTCATCCTTTGCAAACCCCTTCATGTTTTGCTTGAATTTCTGGAAGACCTTCAACAACTTTTATTGCAAGTGGTAGTCCTCTGTAGTGCACATGTGCAAGCCTTTTGTGCCAAAGTTCATTTGGATCTACTGTGTCATGGACCAATTATTGTTCTGGTTGGCCCTTCAATTTGTATAAACCTCCTTCTTGTTCTCCAATCACTATTGCATCGTCAATAGTCTTTCCTTTTGGCCACATGAGGACTTGTCCATCTACAAATGAAATCCTCATGCCTTTTGCATCCAATGCCAATATGGAGAGAATATTCTTCTTTAGTCTTTGTACAAACAAGACATCCTTCATTTTCATAGACTTTCTAGAGTCTAGCTTGTAGGAGGATTCACCACTAACTTTTATGGGATATTGGTAGTCATCCCCAAGTTTCACCTTATGGGGTGAATTATGTTCGGATAGTTTCTCAAAGGATTCCTTGAAACCTATCATGTGTTTGGAAGCCCCACTATCAATAAGCCAATCTTTTCTTCCATGAGTGACAGTTCCCGTGAGAGCAAAGATCAAAACATATTCATCTTCACTTGAAGAGTCTTCACTTTCTTGTTTTACTTTCTTCCTGGGAGGATCATCATCCTCAACAGTGTGAGCATGATGTCTTCTTTTGGAGTTCCTCTTATTCTTGGGTCCATTCTTATTCATGGGACAGTTTCTAGCATAGTGTCCTATTTCATCGCATGTATAAAATATGAGTTTGGATGGATCCCTTCTTGCAATATTATTTTTCTGATGAGAATGATTACCTTGGTGATGATGATTTTCCCTTATTCCTTTCTTGGAGTGTACTGTGAGAGCTTGATATCCACTTCCCATATTTTCTTCTCGAGCTGCTATCCAAGCTTCTTCTTGAGAACATTCTTCCCACAGTCTACTGAGCTTGACTAACTTCTTCCTAGCACGGATTCCTTGGATGAAATAATCCCATGACCTAGGGAGGCCATTCAAGTTAGTCATCACAATTTCTACATTCTCCACTTATTCATCTACTGCTTCAAGTTGTTCTTTGATCTAGGAGACCCTTGTGAAGTATGACTGGATGGTCTCCTCATTCTGAATCGTTACATTCTTCAACTGGTTCCTTAGAGTCATGTTCTGATTAATGTTCTTCCCTTCAAATAGTTTGGTTAGGGTATAAAACATAGCTTTAGGTGTCTTAAGGGAGGACACCTATGGTATGAGGTGATCCTTGATAGAATCAGCAGTCATCCTCTTTTCCATAACCGACTTCTTCTTATGTAAGGCCTTGGCCTCATCTCCCTTTGGAGCTGGAACCTCCTCATGGATGTAAGAGTCCAACTCATTTTCTTCCAAGACCAGGGAGATCATATACTTCCAGGCTCGGAAGTTATCAACTCCCTCAATATTTTCATCAATATTGGTATGATGAGACATATTAACTAAGAAACTCAAATGGAAATACAAAATATTTATATCTTACCAGGTCAATATGTCGGATCTAGATTTGGAGTTGAAATCCTACAGTGCTGGTTCAGGAGTAGATTAGGGTTTTGCTTTTTCAGAGTTCTATCCAACCAAATGCTTTGAATTTGATCCCTAACTTCTATTTTGGGGAGGAGATCAATCCAGGCTTGGGATCACTAAAAAATTCCACTTCTGTGAAAAGCCCTAATTTACAGCAGTAGTGTGGGGTCCAAAACTGAAAAACCTCAGAATTGGATTATGCTTCGACAGAAATATGCACCCTAGGGAGGAGAGTTTTTCCAACCTAATTTTGCTGAAAATATATGGAGAGAGATCCACAAAATAGGAATCCCTAGTTCCCGCAGCTGCACAGTGTATTCTTCTTAGGTTAGCTCTGATACCATGTTAGATTTTTAAACATTAAGATAGCATACCCTATGAGGTTGGCCCTGAAATTTTTTTACATATAAATGTAGGGTTAAGTGAAAACAAACAATCACAACTACTTAAAGTTCTTAAAAAACATTTTGGAGCATTTTCATGGGAATACACCGATATGAAGGGTATACACCCTGACACTTGTATTCACCATATTTACATGAATCCAAATATGTCACCTGTAAGGAAACCATAGAGGAGGATGAATCTTGCTCTGAAGGATATAGTTAAAGAAGAATTACAAAAACTCCTCACTTCTTGTTTCATCTATCCTATCTCCAATAGTAAATGGGTGTCTCCCTTAGTGGTAGTCCCGAATAAATTCACAGGGAAATGGTGCATTTGTGTTGATTTTAGAGAACTAAACAAAGCCACACTTAAAGACTACTTTCTTTTACCCTTTATTGATCAAGTGTTAGATACCCTATTAGGTAAAAAATATTTTTCGCTTCTTGATGGATATAGTGGTTACAACTAGATTTTAATAGCACTTGAATATCAAGACAAGACCACCTTTACATGTCCATGAGGAATGTACACTTATCGAGGTTTTCCATTTGGCCTATGTAATGCAACTTCCATCTTTCAACGAGCAGTCTTAGGAATCTTTTCCAATATTATACATGACTTTGTGGAGGTATACATGGATGATTTTACAGCCTATGGTAATACTTTTCAAGAATCCCTTGACAACCTCGAGAAGGTCTTAATCCGATGTCAAGAAACAGATTTATCCCTTAGTCATGAAAAATGTAAAATGTTACTGATAGAAGGTATAGTTTTAGGACACCATGTTTCCTCCCAAGGAATTAAGGTAGATCCTGCTAAGATCGAATTAATTGTTGGCCTTCTCTCTCCCAAAACTCAAAAAGAGGTAAGAAGCTTTCTTTATTGAAAATTTGAAAATTTGACTAAATTTTGACTAAAATAGCTGCACCAATGTTTAAATTGCTTACAAAGGATGTAGAATTCCAGTGGATAGAATCTTGTCAAAATTATTTTGAAATTATAAAAGATAAACTATCGGTAGCACCAATACTTAGGGGTCCCGATTGGTCCCTTCATTTTCATATATCTACCGATGCCTCTAATACGACTATACGAGGAGTCATGGGACAAAAAGAGGGACAAGCAGCTTATCCCATTTATTTTAGTAGTAAGAATTTGACTCCTGCCGAATTAAATTACACTGTTACTGAAAAAGAATTTTTGGCAGTAGTTTATTCTATTAATAAATTTCACCATTACATTACAGGTTATGAAGTTTTTGTGCATACCGATCACTATGCCATTAGATTTCTAATGAACAAACCAATTACCAATGGTAGAGCGACCCGGTGGCTTCTTCTATTGCAAGAATTTAACATCACCGTTATTGACTGACCTGGTAAAGAAAATCTAGTAGCAGATTTCCTTTCCCATATTCAACGTGAAGACGATACTAAGCCTGTTGACGACACTTTTCTTGATGAACATTTATTTGTTGTATCTATTCAAACCCCTTGGTTTGCAGATATTGCCAATTATTTAGCAACTGGGAAAATACCAAACCATTTGTCCCCACATGAGAAGTGTCATTTTATGGTTCATAGTCCCTATTATTCTTGGGTTGATAATGATCTCTTCTGCACTGGTCCATATTTTATTATTCGACAATGCACGCGAGAGGATGAAATGAGAGACATCCTCCATGCATGCCATGATGGACCCTGTGGAGGACATTTTTATGATAAGAGGACGACATAAAAAGTATTACATTTTGGTTATTATTTCCCAAGCATTTTTAAGGATGCTGCCAAATATGTCAAAGGATGTGATAGTTTCCAAAGAATGGGTAGACCTATGTCATCTGATCAGATTCCCGTAGAACCCTAAGTCATGATTGAACCCTTTGAGAAATGGGCTCTTGATTTTGTAGGACCAATTTTTCCCATGTCTCGTAAAAAGAAATATATCCTCGTTTGTATGGACTATGTCACCAAATGTGTAAAAGCCAAAGCTTTGTTTAGGGCCACAGAGAAATCAGTGGTATAATTCATATATGAAGAAATATCACTTGGTTTGATGTACGTAGAGAAATTGTTACATACCAAGGTACTCAATTTACTTCTAAATTAATAAAATAACTCTCTACGAAATATAGCCTCCGAAACAACAAGTCTTCACCTTATCACCCTCAGGCTAATGGTCAGGTAGAATCAACTAATATAGTACTAGAATCCATTTTAACCAAAACCATTCACTTACATCATAATTGGGTAGATAGACTCCCATAGGATTTATGGACCTATAGGATAACATGGAGAAACACTATCGGACATACTCCCTATGAGTTAGTGTATGGAAAACAAGTCCTTTTACCTATTGAATTTCAAGTTAAAACCTTTCAAATGGCAGCACAATTAGGCATGGATTTGGATGAAGCACATAAACAACGAATATTATAGATTAATGAGTTAGATGAGATTAGACAATATGCACTCCAAAGAACCATGCTAATATAGAATCAAATAAAGACATGGCATGATAAATTTATTAAGCAAAAGAAATTTAATACTAGAGATTGGGCACTACTACTCGACTCACGGTTTAAAATTTTTAAAGGGAAATTAACTACCCGTTGGATGGGCCCATACGAATTAGTTATAGCCTTTGACAACGGATCAGTAGAAATTAAAACAATTTATGGATCACAAGTTTCCTTTATAGTAAATGGACATATACATGGGATTTATCACCAACCGACATCTAAACAGGATTTTATACAGAATGTTTTGCAGCAGAATGAAATGGAATTAGTTGAAGAAGAATTTATTCCTCCTCCTCCTGATCCTTAAAAAGTATTTTGGGTTATCATCACTTGTATATATGTAAATATGTGTTGGTTTCTTTGAATAAATAAGAGTCATTTCTAATAGATTGTTTACAATGGACTCTTTTTATTTTTATTATATATGTATTCATGAATAAATGGAATCATATAACAAGTTGTTTTGCATTTTGATTACATGTACATTATCTCTATGAGTATCTAAGGGAGTATTATTTGGAAAAGGGAAGTGCGCTTAAACATCTATAAGGTATCTTAACCTTTCTTGGGGTACTTTTGAAATTTGCAGCTCATACTGAAAATTCAAAAAAATTATAGTAATATGTATATCATTCTTAACCATCTCTTCTATGATTATATAGTTTTTGGGATCTTGACTCAGACATGTATATTTCTGATTTACTCTTTTGAACAGTTGCTTGACAGACCTACTTTCATTATCATATTTTTCACAATCTTATCTTACACGTATGAATTACTAGTTCATCCTATGCTTGTTATCAAAACTTATCTCTCAAGTATTTTGGTGATAGCTTGAGAGTAAGTGGAAATTTTTTTCTGTGGGGAACATTAATTTTCTTTTATGAAGAAGAAGGACTGTAAGGTTAAAGAACGACTTTAAGTATTCTCTTTTGACATGATTTATGGTTAAGGCCATTTTAAAATTACTTATAAGTTTATTTTACAAAATTGAATTATGTGTTTAGAAGGACTTAACACTCTCTAGTACAAATCGACTTCCATATATTTAATATCATTATACAAGGAAAACCTGTCAGGGTATTGAACAAGCCTACTGGCAGTGGGTCAATGCTAAGTAAAAACTTAAAACATGGAAGCTCAATAAATGCAAGTAAACCCATCGGGGTACTGAACAGGCTCGCTGGAAGCGGGGCTATGCTTGCATGGTACTAAGGTAAACCCATCGGGGTACTGAATAGGCTTGCTGGCAGCAGGGAAATATCGAGTAAAAGAGATCTAGTTAATACACCACTATGCACATGATTCGTAAAACAATGCTAATATAACGAAAAAATTTCATAATAAATATGTCACGACCAATTGTTTATAATGTTATTTAAGAATGGCTGTAAGTTGGGCTTTGCCCTGGCCATCTAATTCAACACATACCTAAGATGTACTTATCCTAGAGATGGGACCCATAACTATAAATTTCACACACTCCGGGGTACACTTAAAATATTTTATGATGACAGGATATCTTTAAAATGAGGCATGGATGAGTAGTTTTTCTTATGGCATTCTTTTGGTTATCATATTATCGTTCAAGTTGTATTTCTAAGCACCGTTATGTTTTTCATAAATATACATAGCCGAATCATTTCCATTTACTAGTTACTTTTTCTTTTTCTTACAAAATAATAACCAACATGATAGAACTCTTTATTCTCATCTTTATTCTCATTATCTCGAACAATCAATTCTTCACTCTTGTATGGCTTAAGGACATGCCATCTCTTTGGTTTCGGGGGAGGGGGGGGGTGGAGGATTAGAAAAATTAGAATTTTTTTATTTTTTATTATTTATGACAGATCTATTTATCTCTAACAAATGATAAGCGTTTTCAGGATAATGTAAGAAGTGAAACTTGGTTATAGCATGAAGCATATTTTTACAGAAAAATCAATATGGAGGACTATATAAGAGATCGAATGAAGGTCCAAATGAAATACCAAATAGCGATTTGAATAAAACATTGTGATATTACAACGCTTATGATTAAAATTTGCTAACCATTTTTTTTTTTGGGCAAGTAGTTTTCACCTCCATATCGATGGAAAAAGTTTTAGTCATCATTCCACTATTGGTAATATTGTCCTCTTACCCAATCATGCATGTAAATTATCAAATGATTGATGTTTTTATTAATCAAGGTTATTGAAAATGCGATTTATGCCTTCGTGTGATACGTTCAACATGTCCAAAGTTTTACTTTGGGCATGGTTGAATTAATTTCAAACCTTATGAATGCCAAATTGTCTTGAACCCAAGAGCTATTAAATCAAGAATGTTGAAGAACTAAAAAAATCCATTTTAATATTCATACAATGTTTGACATGAAAGACATGCTATTTTTTAAGTTACACGCTAAAAGATTGAAGTTTAAATCACCTCCTTCATCTGCCAAGTCGAAAGCAACTGCTAGCATAGATCCACCTTCTTCCTAAGTTATTTTTATTTTTACTCAGTGGGACTTGGAATTTCTATGGTTTGAGGGAATGTTGATCCCAGATTTGTTATCATTTTTGGCAGTTAAATTACTCATTTAAACATATGTTTTGTCATCTTTTGCATATTTTATGTCACCCAGATCACTATTCAACCCAGGCATGAATGTATTTAAGGTTTGTATAAAATTCTTTTATTATTATCAATTTACAATTTTATTAATTAAAATTGACATGGTTTGAAGCACATTTGATTTATCAATTTATATGTATATTTGTTTGCAGGTTATATATTCTTTTTGGATGAATTAACAAAAAACATGCATTTAGCTAGCCATGCACACAACACATCCAGCTCATCATCCAGCTCACTGCACGATATTCATTGGCAGGTTTCCAGGAATTTAAACATTGTTACTCTAGACCTTAGTCCTTAGTGCACCAGCAAACAGACATCACATTTCATCATATATATGCGCATAGCATATACATCTCACGATCCATCTCATCGTTTAGTTTGTTGAACCAAATGCGTGCTGTTGAGAACTGATTTCAGACATTAAGACGTTGGAATAGTCTGCAAACTATTTATTGTCCATGTATTGGGGTAATGAAGCTCGCATTCTAGATGATATGCCATCCTGTAGCCTCCTCTGTTTGACACCATATCACCAATCCATGCGTTTGAATGATGGAATGACTTGCGTTCTAGAAGACTCACTCGTGTACGTTGTTTCTGCTTGCCACCACTTCATTAACCGTGCTAAAGAGAATAGTTCAGGATGAAGAAGGGAGAACAAGTATGCATTGGAGTTTGATTAGTTAGGTGCCATTATGGTTGACTAAATTTAGAGAGCAGTCGACCACTAAAGGGTCGAATTTCTCATCCCTACAAACATTGTATATAAACACCTCCATGTGCAAAGTTAGAGAGTTGATCATTTCATTTGTTAGACAGTCATTTTTTAAGAGAAGAATTATGTAACTATGTTCCATCATTTTAATAAGAGCCGTATGCTTTGTTGTTTATAATTGCGGTTAAGTAAGCATTATCCAGGCACCACCCCTGATTGTTGAGAGGGCCCCTCATCAACTAGAGGTTCATTCTTTCTATGTAATTTCGTTCTCTTCTTTCGGTTGTATCTAGTTTAATTTATTTTCATTATAATGTTGTACATGTTTATTTCATTCATTTCCTGCAATGCAATTTTATTTCTGAAGGTTAAATAGTTTACTGCGTGCATAGTTTGCTTTTAGAATTCCTTTCAGTCTTTTCATTTCCAGTTTATTGTTCAGTTTTATTTGCAATTATATAAAACCGATTACTTTGATCAAGTTAAATAAATTCAGTTTTGTTTATTTCCTTTATGTTCCAAGTCTATGCAATTTGAATTTCAGTTTGTTTATTAATATGCAATGGTTTATTTTCATGAATTTGTTTAAGTATATTTCACTATCGAATTTTATTAATAAGTAGGTTTATTTCCTACCTTTATGCATTAGATTTACATCTGCACAAATTCAGCTGAAGATTATATCATTTAGGTTATTTTCTGTTATTTTAACTGTGTAGACTGCCATTCAAACAACCTGTTTAAACTGTCATTTAGTCACCCCTTTCAGAGCTACAGTTCAATCTGTCATTCATCCCATCATTTTGTTTTTAATGTTTTTAATGTGTTTTGAAATTGTTTTAAGTTCTATTTCTTTAATATTTGAAGTATTCTTTGACTGTAATAGTTAGATGATAGTTCTATTTTACATTAAAGTTAAATTTGGATTGTTTTAGGTTATTTATTAAAAGTTACCTTACTTCTTTTTACCTTGAGTATGTTTTGAGCTATTTTATGTTTTGTTTCTTGAGTTTGTTTTTGAATCCTCTTTATTGTTGTACTGTTTTGTGTTCATGCCTTTGGATTGATTTATCCGTTTGCATGTAAAATTTAGTGTTATATGTGTTATCCTTAGCATGTTTTAGGCTTTTCCTTTCACATTGTGTGATTACTGAAAGAGTCTTGTAGGACATAATTCAAATATATTCCTATTAAGTTTTCTACTTGTTTCTTTTTATTGAGTTTTCTTTATTAAGTTTTCTACTTGCTTATAAGTTAGGTATTCTTTGCATCTTAGTTTTCCATTTAAAAAGTTAGTTGTTGATAGTATCTTTATCAGTTTAAAGTTATTTATTTATAAGAAATTATCAATTATTTAGTTTATTATTCTGTTCCGGTTTAATTACTTTAATAGTTGGATTCTTAGGAGTTTGACTCGGTTTTTTCATTTTGAAATATCTTTCGATCTTTTGTTTGTTAAAATATTTCCATGACACCATAGGAACCCCTCTACCTTCACATATATTTTGTGTCAACTCTAATCCTACCAACCTTGGTCGATAATTAAATATTAGGTGAATTAATCTAGATGTTATAACACTCAACACAGATGTCCCTGAAGAACACCAAGAAGGATAATAAAATATCAGCTAAATACTATGGTCCCTACAAGGTGTTACAAAATATTGGTAGTATGGCCTACAAATTGGAACTACCTGCCTCTTCCCAAGTCCATCCAGTTTTCCATGTTTCCTGTTTAAAGAAGGTTATAGGGTACAAGCTACCAGTTCAAATGATGTTACCAGAACTTAATGAGGAAGGAAAAATAATCTTGGAGCCAGAAGAAATTACTGAAATACGAACTAGACAACTTCGAAATCGATCAATTTTAGAGTATCTCATTAAATAGAAGAACTTATCCATAGAAGATTCAACATGGGAAGATGAGTCCTTTATCCATCAACATCTAGAACTAATTCAGCATTGAGGACAACACGTTTTGAAGGGGAGGGGCATGTTAAGCCCTTAATGATGACACATTACACCATACAGTGTGGCACATTACCCCCATTATTGTGGTGCATTACATATTATCTATGTAGGATTGGGTCTATTAGTGGGTTTATTAGATGATATTGTACACTTTTATTTCCTATATATAGGAGGGATATCTTCTCATTTTGGAATCATATCATCTTATCTTGTATTGTACATTGTGTAAGGAGGTTCCTCCCTCAAAGAGGATTGATATTTATATCTTCTATTCATCTTTTATGCGTGGATTACTACTTATTGTCTATTTCTTCTCTTTTTATGCTATATCTGGGATTTGGTTGCTTAACAAGTTGAATGAATGAGCAATAAAGGTTTTTGTTACATCATATATGAATGCATTACTTACTGTGTAGGAATTTATAAAAGAGAAATGAATTCCTTGAATTCAATTCTGACAAGATTTCCCTATTTAAAAATTTCATGCATAAGTTTAGGGTTTGGATGGTAAAAATCCTACTCATTGTGACTTTGTGAGTTTTAAAGAAATAATCAGTACTTATAGACTTATGTCAAGGAATTAAGGAGGTGGATGCATATAGGTGTGGTACACATGTTAAGATGCATTATGAGAGTCCTTGAATATGAATGTGGATGCATTATGTGAATTCATGAATGTGAATATCAAAGCATTGTATAAATGCATGATTGTGAAATATATTCATTGCAATATGTCAATATTGGCAATGATAGAACCTTTGGAAAATTCTAATATATTTCCTGAGCTACTATGAATGCAGGGAAATAAGTGCATGAATAAGGTGTACATGCTCTATAGGTTGCTAGAGATTGTCTCTAGAAGGACATATCTATACAAAGAGGATGTGATGATGAGATCATCAAAGATGTTAAAACAATGTTTAGATGCATTGGATGCATGAACCTTAGGAAATTATATGCCTTGAATTAAATTGGGAAAAGTTTCCATGCGCTACTAAGAGCCTATTTAGTAGTGAAAGGAGTATGATTATACAATCATGAGTATTTGAAGTTTTAAATTAAATTTGCATAGATAATATTATTGTATCATGCAATTTTATTGTGCTAATGATGCATATAAGGATTATATGCAAGGACAATTATACTTGTTTGTCTTATTGCAAAATTCAAATTGCAGGTAGCTTTGATTGGCTATGGTAATGTGTGTAAACCTGTGATGAATGCTGGGAACTACCCTGCACAAAGTATAAATGCTATGAACTCATAATTATAAAAGTTTGATTCCAATAGGGAATAGATTTAATAAAAATCAAATTGGAATATTTTGCTAATAATATTCATGGTTGTTTTTCTAATTGCTAGTTATGTCAGCATGACATGTGGTAAATGGATTACAAGATATGGAAGTTGGTGCAAAACCATTAGAGGAAAAATGTTGCCACTTAATAGAGCCAAACAATATGAGCAAGAATCTCATGGTTAAACAAATTGAATTTCTGTAAGAGATAGAATTACCATTTAAAATTTGTATTTAATTATGAATGTGACTAATTGGTTGGTCGTTTGTTAATTGTGTTAGCATGACACATTGAAAGAAGAAATTATTAAAATTGTGCTTGAATTTTTGAATTATGGACTTGAAAGGTTTGAAAATGATCCTATTTAATGAAATTTTGTGGAAGCGCCTTTCAAGTTATCTGGTTAGTAAGTTCTTTCATTAGGATCTGTCAGATGGAGAGTGGATTTTGATCTATGGTGATAGATATTTCTATAGATTGGAACATGCAATGGAGGAAAAAGGGTAAAATGTGTTAAGCCTCGACGGTTCAGATTCATGATGAGGAGGATCAATGGCAGAAAGAGATTCCATGGAGCGAAGATGCAAGGAAGGATTTAATTTTGAGATTTTAGGAGTCTGTTAAATGAGTGCGATGTTGGAGGGTCAAGATCGACACAAGATAAGATCAACAAATCTAAATCATTCTACACAGTGAACATGCCTGTAACATCCCCAACCCTCCAACCGATGAAGAGGATGCTACCATAATGCTATATATTCAAGAAACTAGCCCCATGAACACACACATGATAAAAATTGAAATGATTTGAACTAAAACATGCGTAGATGCATAATTATTTATCATACTATGGAAGCAAACTACATTCCATTCAAGCATTTAGCACATTCATCATTTTCATTAAACAACAAATACAATTGTAGAGATGAAATAGACAAGAATACTTATCTTATGAAGAAGCTCGTCCTACAACTAGCTATGTCGCTGCAACGTTCCACCCAACCATAGTACAATGTGATCCTTAATCTCTGAGCAACACTTCCACCCCCAAGTTGGGCATGATTCCCTAAGGAAAAGGAAACTAGCAGGCTCACACATAACCAAAGGATACACAACTCAGCCAAGCCAACACGGTTGGATTTATCAGGCTATTAGGAGCTGGAAACATTGGTTGCTAATCTAGTGGGATCACTGAGGAGATAAGGACTTCTGCACCATATCTAGCCTAAATTCTAAGACATCCACACACACCCAACACAACAAATCATCTCCTACTCTGTTGCACAGTCCCTTAGGCCATGACTTCCCTTCTAGTGCTACTCAGGGGGTGTAGAGAAGAAAGTCAACCCTCTAGCTTTGTACGTGAGGCTCCTGCACATTCTAGGTTTATTAAGCACACTCAGGCTCCATTTCCACTCCCAAACAGTCCAAAGAAAAACCACTATGCATGCACAACAAAACAATAGCTCTGGGGTTGAAAGGAAAACACCATAGAAAAAACCGAAACGACAATTGGGTAATACACCGCCCAGTCTAAGCAATTTGACTTCTAGAGTCGTTTATGGCCCTATCATGGCCAAAAAAACTCAACAACAATTTTATAGAAACCCAAATTCATGGGGAAACCAACAACAATTCCTCAGATGCATGAGGAAAGGAATGCAACCTGCATGAAGGTGGATTCACATACCCAGACCCAAAACATGAAGAGAAACTACACACAAAAAAATCCAAAAACAAAATTCACACATAGGAAAATTCCATCCGTTTTAGAGAGAGATCCCAACGTGGATGTCTGATGATGAGGAAAATGTCCAGGAAGCTAAAATCAGAAAATGAGAACCCACAACAGAAAAATCATGAAGTTAAAAGAACTCCCCAACTCTCTGCGTGAGGAAAAATGGAAGAATGGGGTTGTGGTCTCTTCTCCTCCTAACCACGTGAGGATGAGTGTCCTCCTTGGTGGAGTTTGCGTGTGGTAAAGGACTGACAGTCCTGCCACACACCACTACCCATACAAAAACATTTTCCTAGGGTAATAACTACCCCCAACTAACTCCAGAGGATTTAATTTGGTAGTTGAGACAAGAATAAGACAAAAAGGTTGTTGAATGAAACAAGGGGTAAATGGTGAGTAAGACAAAATATAGGTAACAACTAAATGGGTTTATCAATTGACACTTGGTTGTTCCCCAATGGCTCCCAAGGGTTAGACACCCCCCCATATCCTCAGGATATAATGCCCTTTTCATTATGGTTGCATTGACATAGCTGGTTGTGGGTATTTTAATTAAAATGCATATTTACATGATGCCAAAATTATAATGTGCCCGATAGCACGATATACCATCGGCAATGATTTTAATCGCCGAAACATAAAATGATAAATCGAAGGTGGGGCTTTTGCCTCTAGATCCACACCATGATTAATTACAATACATACACCATATACATTTAATGCAAACGGGGTCAAAACGGGGGTGTTATAATTCCTAGAGAAAGAAACTTTTTCAAATCATGGAATGAGTTAGCGGGTGAAAACATCGGACGATGGGGATAAGAGAGGAGGTATATCTGTGGTCTAGAATGATTCCGCAGATTGAACTAGCATGGAAGAGGTCGAAATTTCAATCCACAAAAAGTTGTAGGGGCCACAAAGATCGGCGGTTGCGATGAGAGATCAATCTTGATCAATGGATGGGAAAAATTTTGTGATTAGAAGTTGCTCACTCAATCAGAGGAAAAAGGATTGGCAAAATGTTAAAGTTCTCAGGGATGAACGGTCCCAATGAGGGTAGTTTGGAGATTGAAGGTTGATGTTGATTTCCCCAAATTAAGTCGAACATATTGATAGTGTTGAAACTTCGGTATGAAGACCTTGCATATCAAAGGATTAGATTGCAAAGAGAAAAGATCTATGATATAGATTGTGTGGAGGCTCACCAGGATTATGCAATATAGAAAACTATAAAAGTGTCTACGTGGAGTTGAAAAAGGTTTTTCTTTTTTGGAGCTTTGAGATTGAGGAATTCCCTGACTGCATACAGATTTCCAGCACGGACAGATCAGATAACAGTGCTAAGTGACAAGGTAGGCACCCTAATACTTCCTCAGTACTATTGAAAATGGATAAAATGGAGGAGATAGAGGTTGTAGAGGTTGGGGATAATGAGGAATTAGGGGCCATTGGTTGGAAAGATGAAGAAAGTTTTGTAGATGAAAATGCCAAAATATTTGATACTATTCTATTGAACTAAACAATTGAAACTGCTATAGGTAAACTGAAAGTTATTAAGGACTAGGGTAGCAATACCTGTGGTGTTTTTAGGTCCTTTTTTCATTTTTTCTCTATTAACCAGACCCCCAATTTCCTCGAGTTTGTTGAATGGTGTGTAGACATTTTCTATGCAACTGAAGGAGTCATCACGAATAAATCCAAGTCCAAAATCCTTTCCCTTTTTAGGATCCTGTCATTTGTAAAGCCCTCCATGTCCCAGAATAATTTGTCCACACATCCCAAGAATAAAAAGAAGAGAGCATTATACAATTCTTTTTAGAGTCCACAGTAAAAAATAAGGAATCTTTCCTGAAGTCTTTTTCAAAACCTAATGATGAAGTTATCAGTCTGTCTTACCCCATTGACCTGAGTCTGTTTAATGAAGAAAACCAGTGGTGCATAAAATTAGCCAGTAAGTTTCTAGGTTTAGATACTAATGGCTATGTCATAGAGCCATTATTGAGTTTGATGTTTGTCCTGAGTACCTGTCATGTCGAGCCTGAACTTCCAGGACAATCCTTTCAGTCCTATTGTCTTAAATTTGATGAGTTTCTAGATGAAAACATTCATTCTCAGCTAGTTAACTTCCATGATACCAGAGTGTTCATATTTCAATATTTTTTATTGAGAATATTCTAGTCTTACAATGAAGATAATTTACAGGCACCTGGGTTATTGATCACTGAGGACATGACCAAGAATTACTGTGAATTCATGAACTTTTTTATGGTAGAGATATATGACATTTTATTTCAAAACATATTGCTCAAGGTGGTGCCTGAGATGAAGGAAATGCTGCAGATATATCCTAGTAAGATGATATGAGATTGGTTTCTGTTGGAGCAGGGTCCCACGGCTACAGGAAAAGCTGTTGTTTTGGAACGAGAAAGTCAAAGGCAACAGTACCTGATCAGCCAAGAAGAGAGAGCTCAACCACTGCACTTAAGGCAGTGGCGTAGACAGGAGGGCTCAGCTACCCTCATAAATAGAAAATGAGCAATGGGCCGAGGTATTGAACTTGAAGTACAGAAGGGAAGCGACCGAGGAAGCGGTGCCTGTACCCATGATCAGCGCCGGGAAGCGTGGAAGACTACAGAGAGCTGTGGTGTGACAAAAAGCGGTAGTTCAAGTACAGATAGACCGACTGTCATAGTTAGGGTTTGGGTTACTGTTGGGACAGGCCCACAGTGTTGTAATGGTGAGACCTTCGGGCCGCCTATATAAGCATGTAGTTTGTATTGTAAAAGGTTAGCTATTCAGAAATTTAGCTAGTCAATCGATGATCTGTTAGCTCATAGAAATTTTGTATTATAGAAGAGCTGATCTCTGGTTCTGTTATTCAGGTTGTAGTATCTTACTGTAACCAGTAGCTCACTCCTAGAGCGTGTATGTAACAATCCGCAGGGATTGAGAGAGAGAGAGAGAGAGGAAGAGTATATTGTAAGAGAAGTAATATAAGAGAAGAGAAGAGATCTAAGAGAGAAGGGCGTGGTTATCAAAGTTGACTGATAAACAAATAATCAAGAAGAAAAGAAACATTGTCTAGACACCGGAGCTGATTCAGACTGTCAGGAGCATCGATAATCCCACTTCATGAGCAATAGACTTCTGGCTTGGGAGTGTGCTAGTAGGCTTCATCATAGAGTTTGCAGTTGATCAAAGAAAAAGCTTCAATGAAGCCGAGCAGTACTTCTTCAAAGGATATCGTGGTAAGTACCTGAACTCTTTAAATTTGTCCATTAAGATGCTATTACATGAAAAATGAGTACTCGATATATATTCCGATGAATAAGTCCAGTAAGTGTAATGTCACAAGAGTTTGAGAGTGATTTTGATGAACTTGGACGTACACATAGTGGAAAGAAATATAAAGTAGATTTCAGATCTTCTATATTTGAAAACAGTTCAGACCATACTAGAGAACAGAGTCACAATAATACAGAAAGAAAAGAAGGGGGTATCCCTTACCACCCTTATACCCCACATAAATCAACTGGGACTCAGAATAATCCCACAGGAACTCCATCTAGTAGCTCACATACAGTACATACTACCGCTACATCACCTACATCTACACCACCGAGTGGTATTCACACAACAAATCAGCATCCACCATGTAGAAATAGAATGGTGGATGACATGAAGCTACCTACCTTTAAGGGTACAGGGGCAGAAGACCTGGAACAACATTGGTTTCTATGTGAAGCCATGTGGACCATTAAGGGGATCCTAGATGATAATATTAAACTTGTCCAGTTGGTCACCACACTTAGGGAACAAGCCTTAACATGGTATATGAAGTATACTTCGGTGCTTCCCATAACGCTCGTACAGGTAAGGACCGCCATGATCAAAGAATTCAAGAAACCTAAGTCTGAGTCACAGTGAATTACAGAGCTCAAAGACATTAAACAGCTACCTTCAGAGTCAGTATGGGACTTTGATCAGAAATTCAAAGCCCTTATAGACCAAATCAACTTTGAGTTTGCACCAGAGCAGCATAAGGAATGGTTTATTGCAGCACTGCTCCCCCATATCAGACTCCCATTGATGTAGTAGAAACTCCAGACACAGGATGACGCAATGGAGATGGCAATGAAACTAGAGGCTTCCCCTCTAGCTGAGACTAGTACAGGTATGACAAACCTGCAAAACCAGTTAGCTAATCTCACCTTACAGATGCATGAGATTAAGAAAGGAAAAGAGATTGCACAGGAACTATGGTGCACAAAGTGTAAAGGACAGGGCCATACGAAAGATAACTGTCCAGTATTTGTTTAATATCTAGCAAGTGGGGCTCCTAACCCCTTAGCACAGACCCAAGGGCCATGGTGTGAACTCTGCAGAACCAGAGGACATAGACCACAAGAATGACCTTTACTTCAGAAGTATGTACAGACCCCTAAGAACTTATACTGTAACTTCTGTAAGTCAGTAGGACACGATGAACATAATTGTCAAGCTTACGATCTCATGGTCGAGAGAAAACCGTTGACTTGTACAGAGTCCAGTCAGAGACACCAGGTCCAGTAGCAGGACCACAACATGAACCAACTTATATTGGCTGTGGAGGAGGATTCAGAGGACGAGGCCGTGGAGGAGGCTTTGGCTGTGGTGAAGGCTTTGGCCGTGGCCATGGACCAATTACTTGTTACAACTGTGGAGTTGTAGGACATTATGCTAGGGATTGCCAAAGCCCTACTACGACATGTAATTATTGCAAGTCCTACAACCATCCTATAGAAGATTGTCCTATCTTGTTAGCCAATATCAGGTAACCTAAGCCAACAGTAAACCAGAACATTCAGCTTATTGCTGCTGACTAGAAAGAACCAGAACCAAGAGTCAACATTGTGACTCACAGCAGTGTTTCTACTAGTAGAACATTGCAGGATGACAAGAAGAATACAAGTCCGGAGTGGGTGTGCAAATCTCCTAATAAATCAACACCACTTGACCTGCAGAAGAATAAAGAAACATTTCAAGAAGCTAAAACTTTATTTAATTACCCTACACCATCAGGATCGCAGGTACTGTCATCTAGGGTCATACTACAACAAACACTGTGTGGCGTTATCCCTGTATAGATATCGCAGGATACCACATCGGGAAGGTGCGACGAGGATGAGTTGACAGGAAGTCTACAATCCTTTCTGTGGGGTTTCTTAAAACTCGTGAGAAATGAGAAAGCTATCGGAGAGCTTCAACACATCATAGATCAGTGTCATCCGTCTTCTTCCGTGAACAGTGCACAGCGTGCTGTTCATAATATTATGGGACATACAAGAATAGAAAGAGAGATGAGGCTCACAGCACAAGTCGAAGAATTTGAAATGGATGAGGTAATCCTAGATTTAGGATCAGAGGTAAACGTTCTAACTAAGCAAACATGGGAACAGATGGGTAGCCCTAAGTTATCCAGATCACCTATCCATCTGAGACTAGCCAATCAGCAGTGGGTATCGCCACTAGGTCGATTACCGCAAGTGCCAGTTGACATTGACGGAGTTCACAGATTTGCAGACTTTGAAGTTATAGAAATCATTGGCGATAGTAGACCGTATCCAGTGCTACTAGGTATTGATTGGGAAATTGGTAACATGGCTGTTATCGATTTAAACAAAAGACAAATGACCTTCGAGGACAATCAAATTCGGGTCATCACACCGTTGGATCCTTTTCAGGGTCCTAGATATACTAAACCTATCTGAGCAGAAGATGAGGTGCGTAATATGGAGAGCCTCTATCAGATGACCGCCAATCAGAGTGACTACATCAATCTGACCGCAAAAGGAAACATTAGTTGGCAATGCGACAGCTCATGCGCATCAGACTCAGATGTTGGTCTAGAGAACTGATAGAACAGACTTTACAAAGTCTCAGCTCGCAGATGTGCATTTATGACTAAGTCACTGCGATGGATTGGCGCAGAGATTAAGGATACTCCATCGTTTGATGGCTTAGTAGACGTCAATGACTTTCTAGAGCAGTTCGAACAGAAAATTCCTCAGGAGCAGAGGATGTCAGTCATTGACCTTGTAGTAATAGCCACACCTGCAAGATGGTGGCATGCACATAGAGAACATATCGCATCATGGGATGACTTCAAGATATTGATGGCGATCAGGTTTTCTAATGACAAGGAGTGTCTACAGCAGAAGTACACAGGAGAAAGTGACCCCCAGTCACATATTAAGATGTGTGAATAGAATTGGTCGGAAATTCCCGAGGATGAATGGGTTCACCTATTCATTCATACTTTAGATCAAATTCCAAAGAACTAGTACACAGAAACCGAGTTGCGCAGAGGAACCAGTACATGGCCACTCATGATAGACAGCTTTGAACTCACTTTCACTTTTGAATCTGAGTATCCAAGTATTGATCAGGCCCTAGACGTCATAAAGACTAAGATATTTGAGGACTATACCCTATCAGTGCATATTCAACCTGAGTGGGCCATCCAGCTAGAAGATGCGCTCGAGTGTTATAACTTCGCAGCAGAACCAGAGGAAGAGGATGAGAATCCTCACAGTATCAACATTTCGGAGTCAGAAGGGACTCACGATGTTGATGGACCGAGGCTACATATTCCAGCTATCATGGAGCCCATCAAGATTAAAAATATCAATATTGGCACAGACACAAAACCAAAGTTTGCCTCTATTGGAGACTATTGGGATGATGAAACGGTAGCACACATTGCAGATTTGTTACACGACTATCAGGACGTATTCCCCACTAAGTTCATAGAGATGAAAGGAATCGTAGGATATCTGGGAGTAATGAGGATACCACTGAAAGAGGATGCTAGGTCAATTAAGCAACGTCCATACAGATTAAACCCTCGCTATAAATAAAAAGTTAAGGATGAGATCGATAAGATGCTAGCAGCAGGAATTATTGACCCCGTGGAGGAAAGCAAATGGGTTAGTCCCATGGTCATGCAAGAAAAGAAAACCAAAGGAGAAATCATAATTTGTGTCGATTTGCGCAAACTCAACAATGCATCACTTCACGACCCATTTCTGACACCTTTTACTGATGAAGTGTTAGACAATGTGGGAGGACAGGAGGTCTACTCCTTCACTGATGGCTTTTTAGGCTATCACCAGATCAAAATCCATCCAGAGGATCAATCTAAGACCATTTTTGCGACAGAATGGGGCTCATTCCAGTATACGGTAATGCCCTTTGGTCTTAAAAATGCACCAGCTATCTTTTCAAGAGTAGTAGTTGCTGTATTTAAGGAATACATCCATAAGTTCTTAGAAGTTTATTTTGATGATTGGATTGTCTTTGGATTAATCGAAAAGCATATAGGAGATTTAAGACTGATGTTAGAGAAATGTAGGCAGTCACCAGATTTCTCTAAACTTGAAAAAATGTATATTTTGTGTGCCATTTGGTATTTTGTTGGGACATATTGTTTGCAGACAAGGCTTGATGGTAGATCCTGCAAAGATTGACATCATTGTAAATCTTCCAGCACCCAACTTAGTCAAGCAATTGAGGACAGTACTTGGTCACACCGGGTACTATAGAAAATTCATCAAGGGGTATGCAAATATCACAGCACCGATGGAAAAGCTGTTAAATAAAGACGTGAAATTCCTATGGAATGAATAATGCTAGAAAAGTCTAGACACTCTCAAAGAAAAGATGGTTACAACACCCATCTTAGTATTTCCAGACTGGAGCAAGCCATTTCATGTCCATGTGGATGCATCTGGCATCGCACCGGGGATCGTTTTAACCCAGCCAAGAGAAGGGGGTATCGATCACCCTATCGCATACTCAAGCAAAAAGCTATCCACTGCAGAAAATAACTACACCACTACAAAGAGAGAAGGATTAGCTATGGTGTATGCTCTACAGAATTTTAGGCACTACCTGTTGGGTGCCTCATTCAAGATGTTTACTGACCATTCCACTTTAAAGTATTTGTTCAATAAGCCAGTGTTAGGGGGAAGAATCTGTAGATGGTTACTCCTGTTTCAGGAGTATGATTTTGAAATCATTGTAAAGCTAGGAAGATTGAATGTCGGACCTGATCATCTGTCGCGGATAGATTCAGGAGAAGAACCAAGTAACTTAGAAGATAATTTGCCAGATACGCAATTGTTTTCTATTCAAATCGCAGATGAGTACTACGCTAATATCATTCACTTTCTCACTACAGGGCAGGCACCTGTTGAGTTTAATAAGCAGCAAAAGAAGCAGTTAGTTGTTAAAGTAGCCGACTTCACTTTGATCACAGGACAATTATACAAGTTAGGTCCAGATGAAGTCCTGCGTAGATGCGTTATGCCACACAAGAAAGAGGCCATTATCAGGGAAGCACATTCAGGTACTACAGGAGGGCATTTCGTAGGAAAGCCGACTGCGTAGAAAATTCTGACTATAGGATTATGGTGGCCTACTTTGCATAAGGATACTAAGGAGTTTTGCAGATGCTGCGATATCTGCCAGAGGGTAGGAAAACCTTCGCGAAGAGATGAGATGCCACTGCGACCACAGATTACACTGCACGCATTCGACAAATGGGCTATAGATTTTGTGGGTCCTATCAACCCACCAAGAAAACGAACTGCTGTGAGATACATCATCACAGGAACATAATACCTCACCAGATGGGCAAAGGTGAAAGCAGTAAGGAATTGTGATGCTGCTACAGCTGCATAGTTCATTTTTGAAAACATCATCAATAGATTTGGATGTCCAGTAAATTTGATGAGAGATCAAGGCACACATTTTTTGAACCGCACTATTGAAGCCTTGACGGAGGAATTCCAGATACAGCACCATAAGAGCACTCCCTACCACCCACAAGCTAATGGTATGGTGGAGGCCTTTAACAAGATTCTAGAAAATTCTCTTACTAAGATCTGTAATAGCCAAAGAAATGATTGGGACCTCAGGGTTAACAATGTATTATGGGCTTATAGGACTACATGCAAAAAAATTACAGGGCACACACCTTTCAGCTTGGTGTATGGACAAGAGGCTGTTATGCCTATGGAATATATTAATCCTATTTTAAGAGTTGCTCAAAAAACCGGAATGGCTAATACAAACACAATGAATGAAAGACTAGCGCAGCTGCTTTCCTTAGAGGAAGACAGATTCATCACAGGATTCCATCAGAAAGTGCACAAGGCACGAGAAAAAGCTTGGCATGACAGGCACATTAAGAGTAAGACTTTTCAGATATGAGACCTAGTGCTCCTCTATGACAGTAAGTTTATTAAGTTTCCAGGGAAGTTCAAAATGCATTGGTTGGGGCCATATCAGATACAACAAGTTACAGAAGGAGGTGTTGTTCAGCAGAGCAAACTGAACGGGGAGCTTCTTCCCACTTTGATTAATGGCAGCAGGCTTAAGCTCTATAGTGATAGCCACTCCACCTCTCATCCCTAACCTAGACAGTGTATGGAAGTGTAGATGCCCAGTGTAGTTGAAAGGAGGCATCACACCGGTAATGAGTCTACACCGGCAGGTGAAAAAAAAAAAAAAACCTCTAAGTATAAGTTTATGTTACGCAGGTCGCAGGACGCTTGCGGAGTTTTGAATGTTGAGGAGGTTCACGCCAGCATTTGGTTCCAATGATGCGGTGAGGCATCGCAGCAAGGCGATGTTTCCCCGTGCCACGTTGACACTTTTGAAAAGGGATAGAAGGCCAGTCACTTCTCCTTCTGACAAGCAGTTAATCCGGATACGACAGGTATCCGTTGCCCTAGATTTGGCAATAGTATAATGATTTTTCTAGATTTGGTAAAATCTTAGACGAGACCGGTGCCTGCACACACGTTTCGAGGGAAATTTGATCGGATTTCAGCAATTAATGAGGATCGAAACGATGGTTGTTTTCTTGTCCATGCAATTAATACTGTCGACGGGTCGATTCTAAATGACCGTTGATTCAGAGATTATCGCCTTTGTTATAAATACATAGATCATTCATACAAAAGGGTTACTTTTGTGATTTCTGAGAGTTACAGAGCAATTTGAAGAGCTTTCCCTGTGTAGAGATATTCCAGTTATAGAGTGCTAGTGTTCCCCAATTTCGTAGCCATTGCCAGTCCAGAGTACTGCACCGAGTGGTTTCTATCCGAGATGGAACCTTTAGAAGACATTGTGAAACGATTCCAAAGTGGTGGCCTCGTGTCTACTATAATGACGCTGCCCAAGGTTGTGAAAATAGGAACATCACAGGTCAGATAGATGCCACGGATGAGGAGTCAAGCTCAGATAGTAGAATATCCCAACTCAGAGCAGGAAGAAGAAGTTCGCAGGACAATAGCCTACATTGTGCCATGAGTCGAGGACGCACCAGAGGTAACCATTCCCAAGGGTGCTAAGTTTCTTGTTTCTCTACTGGCCATGGACCCTTGTGTAAAGAAAGATGGATACTTGTTAGGATATGTACCTATTCTTAAATTTATAGACTATAACCTTGGATATAGTAAGACATATCCTCAATTTCGGCCGGACCAATATCTTACGATTCAGAAGAACCCGAGGACCAATGAAAATGAGTTTGTTCCTATGGAACATGTCCAGATTCTTGAGCGGTCAGGCTTGCTCAATTTGCTGATAATACCACATTTTGGACAAGGTGCAGAGGTTAATGTCGTGGTACTTGTGCTACTTTCCTATGTACATGGAGGCTACCTCTGTTTGGATAACTGGGTCGACTTCAACGTCAACTTAATACACCACATCACCGGGCTGTCCAAGACTGGTAAGGACCCACAGACACATATATCAAGTAAGAGCAAGGATTCCAAGCTACCAGCAACCCTGGTTGCCAAGTATAAGATACAGAGAGGAGGTCAGGCTTATGACCTCGCAGCAATAGCAGATGATACACTCATATTTACGACCAGTTTTCTTGCAGGCAGACTGTTAACCAAGGTTCACCCAAAAGAAGTCACAGGATCAGTAATTCACCTTTCCATACAGGTCGCAGAAGGTGAACAATTTAATTGGTGTTTATTCTTATTAAATATTTTTACCCAAGATTGTTTAAAAGCGCAGGAGGAGGCAAACCACCCCTTCCATTTTTCATGGCTACTTATATTATGTGCATTCGTCGGCTATAAAGAGCCGCCCCATAGCCAATTTCAACAAGTACGAAGCGGCAACTGCAGAGGCGCGCGCTATGCAAATTTATGGGAGAGCAACAGCCCAGCTAAGAAAAATATCAATGCGATAGTATTCTATGAATACTATAACCTGTTGAAGAAATTCATTCAGAAGACACCACGGATCAGCACGGAGGTTGTGGACATGTATGATAGTCGGCTTGATTTCATGGCAGACAGCCATATAATCTTCCTAAGGCCAAAACTGTCTAGAATGAATAACTGGGCTAATGGTTCATTCAGGATGACAGCGCAGGATGTCGAAGATGTCATCAAATATTTTGGTGAAGAATGGAAGAAGGAATTAGAAGATGCCGCAGTAGGACATGCACCAACAAATACCCCACCCATATACCAAACAGACAAAGGAAAAGAGAAGGTGGGTTCCAAGAGGAAAGATCCAGTAGAAGTGTCACTAGAGGCACAAGAGAAGAACGATACAAAAGAAGTGCCACCAGATGGATAGAAGAGGAAAAAATCCAAAGTCACAAAGCCAGCTTTAGAGACTGCACTAACCGACGATGACTATGATCAAATCACAACAAGACTAAAGGAGGAAATGAAGGACACATTTCAAGTGATGCAGACATCACAAGATAAGCTGCAGGGTGCATTAGATAAGTAGCTTCTGGAGTTAAAAGCAATCACTGAGAAGGCTTCCATGATACATGTTCCACCAGTAAAGGCAACAGCAGGAGAAATTTCAACACAATCGATTTCCCATGAGGAAATCTTGGCAAAATATTGCATCAATACAGTGTTGATACAACCAGGGAGCATCCGATTCCCTGCGTCCATGATGGATGTGCAGATACAGATTAGACAACCTATCAAGGTTAACCTCGCAGAGTTCCCTGTTGATCAATTACAGATGATCCAGCAGCAGCTAAGCACAGAGCTTAGGGATAGGGAGCTTGCGACTTATAAACAAAACACCCAGCTGAGACAAAAGAATGCAGAACTCACTGCAAGCTTTCAGACAAAGGCGGAGGAGTTAAGAACATATCAAGAAAGAGAACAGGATCTCAGTCAAGGCCTGCAGAGTATTGCCTTAGAGTTACCCCAGTGTAACATTGATTTTGCCTTACCTATAACGCAGAAGGTAAGAAAAGTTGCAGACAGAGCAAAGGCTCTGGAGGAAACAGTGGCCAAGATGGAGGAAGACCAGAGAGCACAGATTGCCGAGCTTGAGGCTCGAGCACCAGGAACACCCTAGGAAGACAAGGAATCAAGGGCAGAGGCCTTTAGACTCATGGCTACATAGATGAAGAGTCGCATAGATGACACATAGTCATTACTAGATGAGGCAAAAAAGACATGGTCGGAGCTAGAAGAGCCCCCATAAAAACTGGAATTGTAGCAGAGCATCCAGAACATAGAGAAGGACAAAGCAGCATTGAAGGAAGAAGTCAAGAGCTTAGGATCTCTTGCAAAGATGAATAAGATGACAAAGATAAACCATTTGCAATAGGAAGCGCAACAGTTTAGAGAAAAAGAGATACGATTCAATAACCTGCTTCAACCCTATCAGGAACAAATCGCAGAGCTAGTCGATGCGGTTGAGCAGAAGGTTAAGGAGTTCACTACAAGCATAAGTGAAATTGAAGTTACAGAAGACTCAAGCATCAGTCAATATATGCTTGAAATGGTACAAGAGTGTGTCAAAACTATGGAGAAAGAAGTTGCAGGACTTCGACAAAGATTTACAAGGACTTCGCAGGAAGCCAAGGAGAAACTATAGCAAGAGAAACCAGTTGTTAGTGGCTCAGGGGTGAGCCACAAGTAAGTGTTAGGGGACTGTTGGAGCAGGGTCCCGCAGCTACAGGAAAAGATGATGTTTTGGAACGAGAAAGTCAAAGGCAATAGTACCTGAGCGGCCGAGAAGAGAGAGCTCAACCACTGCACTTAAGGCAGTGGTGTAGATAGGAGGGCTCAGCTACCCTCATAAATAGAAAAGGAGCAACGGGCTGAGGTATTGAAGATGAAGTACAGAATGGAAGCGAACAAGGAAGCGGCGCCTGTACCCACGATCAGGGTCGGGAAGCGTGGAAGACTACAGAGAGCTATGGTGTGACGGAAAGTGGCAGTTCGAGTATAGATAGACTGATTGTCACAGTTAGGGTTTGGATTACTGTTGGGACAGGACCATAGTGTTGTAATGGAAAGACCTTCGGGCCGCCTATATAAGCATGTATTTTTTATTGTAAAAGGTTAGCTATTCAGACATTTAGCTAGTCAGTCGATGATCTGTTAGCTCATAGACATTTTGTATTATAGAAGAGCCGAGCTCTGGTTCGGTTATTCAGTCTATAGTATCTTACTGTAACCAATAGCTGACTCCTAGAGCGTGTATGAGCTGACTCCTAGAGCGTGTATGTAACAATCCATAGGGATTGAGAGAGAGAGAGAGAGAGGAAGAGTATATTGTAAGAGAAGCAATATAAGAGAAGAGAAGAGATCTAAGAGAGAAGGGCTCCTGGAAGTGTGCGCGGAGTTACCCAGAAGATCTCAGCTGCATATGAGGTTGCAGCGGAACTGTGTTTACTCTCCCAAGTTATAATATATAAATCAGTTCCCGTGGACGTAGCTTCTACCCTGGAAGTGAACCACGTAAAATCAGTGTGTTGTGTGGTTGATTCATGTGATTGTGTTTACTTATTGCTATATGTCATTCATTACATGAAATTTGCTTACAGTTAATGTATGTATGCTATCCTTCAGTTACAAGTAGCATAGAGGTTTACATGCAAGTTGAACAAATTAAGTATTATGTGTATGAGTTTACCAGTGCTTGATTTATGATAGTAACAGTTACAGTGTTAAGTGATTTGTGTATACAACTTCAGCAAGATTGCGCATAGTCTATGTTAAGCATATTAGACCATAGAAGTCTAAGTGAGGCTGTTTAACTCGGCTAGTGTACCTAAGGGAGAAGGCCCTTAGACCTCGAGAGTCATATTAATCCCTACTATAGGAGATATCGCAAGTACAGAAAGGGGATATCGCACCGTCGGAGGATTTGCTGTGTGAGAGATCGCAGGAGAGAAGGCAAGTATAAGGGAAGGTTGTGCATCGTCTTCGAGGCTGTGATGCGATAGAGTCCTTCTCCTATCCCAGTCAGTGACTAAGAGAGAATATCGCCTCGCAGAGAGATCCCGCTGGCTAAGAAGAGGTAAGAACCACCAGGATGCCTCAGAACCTGGTTGAGGATGCTTGAGTCTTTAGCCAACCCATAAGATCACATCGGGTGAGACTTCAGGCCGTTCTGCGGTCTGTTACTAAAAGGGCCAGTGAGCTAAGGGTGTTGTTGGTATAGTACAAGTAAACCTGGGTCTTCCCTATAGTAACCAACAGTTTCTAACATAATTTGAAACAGTTATAAGAGTATATGGTTTTGTGCATCAGTCATATGTCCTTCCATCCTTTTGGACAGTAAGTATTTTCTCCTTGGAACTGATTAGAAAAAATCTTAATGTTGAAGAAGAGCACATTCTGATCTTTAAGAAGAGTTCAAGTATTAATTTTACTTGGGAGCTAGGACCATACATTGTCAAAATTAGAACTTACCTACTACTGGTTGATAGTCTAGTCAAAAGCATGGGATTTTCTTTGGGATAGGCCATAAATTATGACCCACACCATATAATTTCCAAAAGGAGACAGGATTACAAGAATAAGCCTTTTGAGCACACATAAATAGCTAGACTTAGAGAAGCAACAAATTGGGAAGATTATCCTAACTATACTACAAAGGATATCAGTATGGAACAAGACTCTGTCTCATCCTTGCCTGGAAAGAATTCTTCCCAAATGAACCTGTATAACATAGTTGCAATGGATGGAAATGTCTCATTGTTCGTAAGTTTTTCAAGAAGTGTAAAGAAAAGGGGACATTCGGATTCCATGGATACCGATGAAATAGATATTGCTAGCTCTCCAAAAAAGCAGAAAGTTGAACAAGAACAACAGATAATGTAGGTGAAGAAAAGAAGTATGAGAGGCTAGTTGAAGAAGAGGAATGTAAATGGAAAACAAAAACAAGAAGATCCCAAAACAACTGGTTTAGAGTTTCAAGAGTATGTATTTGATGGACAAACTCCAAGAAAGTATACATCTAAAGAAGATTGGCTAAACACTTACAAATAGAAGGATGATAAAACTTTTGATGAGATAGTAAAACTATATGAGGAAATAAGACAGTTTCCCAAGCCAGATGTATCATTGTAGAATGTAAGGGATCGTGCTATAGACACCCTAAGTATGGCCATGAGAGTAGGTAATAAAGTGTCAGAAGTTAAAGTGAACCTAGAAAGTATTCCCACTACTGATATCATACACCTTAACAAAGAAACTAGTGATATCTTAAATACCATATTGCTAAAGGCTACATTACAGATATCCAAGTTGGAGTCAAGTAAAACAAAAACTCAAGACCTCTTGAGGAAAGTAAGAGTTGAGAACAAGGCCCTTAGAGTCAAATTTAAAAAGTTGCAGGATGAATCAATGAAGGTAGATGGATAGGAAGATAAGGGAGCATTTTCTCAAAAGTTGCTGGATGAAAAAGAAAAGGAAATCCAGGTGCTTAAAAATAAGTTGAAAATTCCTTCTACCTAGCTCATTCAGACCTCTGAGTTGACTGAGTTTGAGAAGGAAAAAGAAGCATTAAACACTGAATTGACTGATTGCAAATCCAAGCTATTGAAGCTTGAGGAAAAGGAAAAATAGTGGGAAGTAGATTCCAAACTTCTGATGGAGAGTGAAAAATATCTAAAAGTTAAGTTGGAAACAAAGGAAAAATAGTTTTAAGAAAAGTGCAAAGAAGTTGAAAATCAATCTGCAAATGTTTTCATAGAAATAGATACAAATTCTCTGTCTAAGACAATGTCCCAAATAGGCCTGAAGGATACTAAGCTTACAAAGTTGAAACACCAGATTAAGGAATTTGAAGAGAAAAATGCAAAAGAGGAACAAGAGAAGAGGAAGGTAGACGAGAAATGTCAGGAATTGATAAAGAAAAATGCCAAATTAAACAAGCAAGTGGTTTGTGAGGTGGCCTTGCAGGGGGGCAGGCATATGATCTAGGATAAATCATTTCAAAAGCTACGAAGTTCATACCTCATTTAGATTTCATTGCAGATCAGGAGGATTCTTTGAAAATGGCCAAGAAAAATGTTTTGATAGTAAAGAAAGAATGGCATAAGAGACTAGTGGGGGTAGCTCAAAATGCTATCAATTTTCTAAGCACCTTATCAGAAGATCAAACCAGTAGGTGTGGTATCCAAAACAGAGTTGTTGTTATTTCTGGAGCTAGAAAAGTGGTTGGAAAACACAGGATGATGGATACTATACAAGCCAAGACTGATATTATAGATCACAAAGTCAAAGAGGTGATTGAGTTATTCAAACCATTGGTAAACAGGGGGATTCCTTTCTTCTGGGAAGAAAAATGACTATTACTATCTCAGAAGGAGTATTTGGAGCAATTAGTTATTTACAAGTCAAGAAACAACAGGTTCAAAGATATGCAGCAAGACCTGTCTGGAAATACCATATTTGATAAATTAGCTGGAGAATTTGAATTACTATCTGATTTTAAAGCCAACTGTTCTACAGTACCTAATTTCTCATACACAAAGAATATGGAGCTCAGAGTACTAGCACACGACACGGTTGGTGCAAATTTTCCTGGTCCTAATCAATGGAGATCAATTCAACAATGTGGATTGGATAAGTTTAGACTGTAACCATGAAGATAGCAAGGAGGGTAGCACAAAGATATTTTCTTCAAATCATGCCTAGTCCTGACATCCTCTCTCCTATTGCATACAGCTGTCATCAACTGAGATGTGCATAAAAAGGATTTGTAGCCTATTTTTCTATTAGTCCATAGTTTATTTATATCTTATGTAAATCATGGTGTATATGCCACGTTCGATTTTGTTATCTGGTTTGTAACTAATTTTGATTCTAAGGTTGTTCTAGGAGGTCCGAGACATTATAAATTTACCTCCTGCAGAGGGAGAAAGGGTTGGAAGCTGAGTAATTTTGGAGTTGTATGTTTTCAAGTGTTTCTTAATAAAATTGTAGAGCCGAAGTTGGTGTTTTTCCATAGATTCAAGTGTTGTCCTATGTTGTAGCCTATATTTTACTTTCCCATGTGAATTTTTTTCCAATTTATCTGTTCATTATGTTTTCTTTCATGTATGGAATGAGGGTATAACAGTTCTAGAATTCATGTTAGCATGATCTAGTTGTTCTTTTTAGATGTCCACAAAACCTTTCATCTAAAATTAATACAGAATTCATTTCATAATGCTCTGTGTTGATGGTCTGTTCATGTTCTTCATTTTCCACCAGACAATTATAATTTGACTATGACTGGGTAGCTATCTTGCCTCTATATTAAAATCACCTCGCATAAATTTTTGTTATCTATATTTCGCATCTTGAATCCATAGCCCAATGGTCCTGTGTCCCGTTTCAACCAATCTTACAAATAATACGCATTTTCACTATATATCTGACATTGTTAATATTTTGTGAGAGATCCCTCTCAGAAGAGAAGAAACCCAGTCTTCCCTTCAAAAGTGGTTTTGATGCTACCTGGGAATAAGCCTTTACAACCTTTGGTAAATTTCCAGTGCTAATAGACATTATGTCCTGCAAGATCTGAAAAACATGAGGATGTCCTCATGGTGAAATGAACCAATATCTGAGGACATGTTGCAAGAATCCATGCGCCATGGCTTGCAAGGGATGAAAAATATGAGAAAAATTTCATGCTTGAAAATTTGGTTTTTGTGTGATGCATATTTGAAATTTCTAATTGAATTTTTTTTTTATAAATATCTCATGAGAATGAGATGGAACATGTATTGCTTCAACAATGAATTTATTTAAATTTTTAATCAATCTCATGTGATTTGTGTGCTAGTATGTAACACAGGTAAAATGATGAATTGTGCTAGTGGGGCATGTGTTAAACGCTAAAGGTAGAAGTGAAAAGGAAACATGTTCTTCTTTCACAAGATGCAAAGCGTGAGTTTCCTGTGATGGAAATATATTATGTTTTCTCAATATACAAATCCCAAGTTTCCTATAATGGAAATATGGTGTGCTTTCTCAATATGTAAGCCTGAGTTTCTTGCGATGGAAATGTATGGTTCTTTCTCAAGATACAAGGCATGGGTTTCGTGTGATGTACATATGTTCTGATTCTTAGGAATGTATGACTTTAATTCCCTATAGGGGAAGGTATATAGTAAAGGAATTATTGAGAACTAAATATTTTTTTCTATTAAAACAACGTGAAGGAAAAATGAAAACATATAACTACATGGTGAACCTTGTTAAGGAATTTTGTAGAAGTTATTGTTCCTAAAAAAAAATTATTTGAGAGGATGCTTGAATTTCAATTATAGCTTACATGAAACACATCAAAAAGGATTTCATTCCATCCTGATGATGTGTTTTGTTATTGTTATAAACAATGATTACACTCCAAGGGAATGGATACATTCATGGTGTTTCAATATCAAGAAGTGAAGTTATGTTTATAAATATATGTTAATAGAATTTGGTAATTATATAATACTAGTGAGATTGGATACCCATATCATGTTTGTAAATTATTAAATGTGCTAGTTGGTGATGCATACTAAGAATTAAAGTGAAGAAAGGAGTACCAACATTCCATAGTATGAGTGGTTGTTTTATTGTCTAGTAAATCCAGCCAGCATACTAGTTGGGAATTGGTTATTTGGAATGCAATGATACCCATAATGGGATAAAAATATATATTGTTTCAGCAATGAGGTCCTCCTACACATTCACAAGACAACTCTAAGGGAGGGGCACCTAAGTTATTATGCAGTAGAGAAGGGGACCTTACTCGAGTTGCGAGTAGAAGTGAGGTGGGTGATGATATTGACTAACCCCATTTAGATTCCTATAGATCCATGGTAGATATCCTTGATTTGAAAAAGGTGGTTGGGATGTTATAGAACCAATTAATGTATTGGTTTGGCAGTGGCCATTTGGATAATTTAGCACAACTAACATGTTAGTTAATCATTGTTTCTCATATATATATACATGCTATATCTATGGAGAGGCATGAATACATTTATGTAGATAAGTATTTTATTTAGATGAATACTCTTGTGGATTTAATATGAATGTACATGGGTATATAATTTGTTTATGGTACTGAAAGTTTTATGATGAGATGAAACTCATGAGAACAAATCTGACATGTGAATCAGATCATTGTTTGGGCATGGGTATTGCTGGATGCGAGGAACTGGAGGACACCATGAACATGAAAATTAGACATCATACTTTCCTTAAATACATGAAATGAGTGCTAAAGATTAGGCATAGATTCAATGGGTATTAATGCAAAGAGGCATCATATGAATAGCTAGTATTGATGCAGAGATGCATCACTTTAGGGATACCTTCACCGTTCATTCACATGTGATTCATGAGACAGTCATGTAATCATGGGATTGATCAGTTCATCGATCCCATTCCATGTGAAGGAGAGTCAAGGGAGAACCCTTTGAAATTTTCCATTTGAAACCCTGTGTGTGAAAGACCAGTGAATGAAATTGTCATGTGTATGATCCATTTCTAATAGTTTCCATAGGAATTTTGTGCCTATAGGAAAAGTCAAGATGTGAATGTTGTAAGTTGTTTGGAATTGGTTTTGAGTTGTGAAGGTCACGAAGGAATAATTAACTATTGGTTCGATAGTATGAACCCCTATACCTACCCAGGACATATTTGAGGGAAGGAAAATACATGAGGGACTGTGAAGGAAAATAATGGAACCTTCATCAAATATTTGTGGAGGAGAATTGGGTACCAATATTGACTAAAACCACTCAGATTCCATATTTTCATGGTTGCGCATACTAGTTTTATAATTGTTGGCTTCACCTATCTGTTGATTTGATAAAGCCGGTTGATTGTTGTTTTAATCCTGAGAGTTAGTCTCCTTGGTGGATAACACAACCCATATTGGGGATGGTATCTGAGTGTTGAAAGAATATATACTGAGAAGAGACCTATGATTGGTTGGAATTTTGCACCCACATGGCTAGTTGTTTGGATAGTCACAGTTCTGAAGATAACTATACTTGTGCATGATTGCCCATCATTGTTCTGCAATGGTTGAATGTTACTCATGGTTGAATAAAATGAAATGATATCTTGATTTGCTCATTTAGCTGTCTGTTCATTGCTTGAAATGGGTTGTTGTTTCATACTAGTAATGAATAAGCAGCTTCATGTATGATTTCCTTGTGGATGGGCTTCTTATAATTAGGTTGGTTTATGTATGCAATAAAATATATATCTTGAGTGCATTCCTGGATGTGTATGTATGAGAATAAATGAATAAGATTTGTAGGTATTGCAAAGGTGTAATAGCTGTAAAGAAAGCATGAGTTCTTGTGGATATGCTCTACATGTATAACACCTGCCATTCCATTGTGTTTCATTGTGCATGTTTCAATGCCCTTATATCAATCCTAGAGACACTCAAGGACCGAATTTGTGTTGTTGGGATTGAGTGTCCATGTGTAATTGAACTGAATTATATTGCATGGATATTTGTGATCCATTATGGTTGTAATTGTACAAATTGCATAAGTTGAATGCTTAGATTCTTGTTGTACATGCTTGAGGGAATTTTCAATCATTATTTATATTCTATGAAGTCTTAAAATGAATGCTAGAATCTTATAATCATGGCTTCATCATTTCTTTGATGGGATTCAATAATTAATGTTTGAATCATAAATATAGGGTTAAATCTTCATGGACATGTGTCTAAATTAGTAAAAGAATCATCCTTTACATCATAAGAGTTATATAAAGAGTCCATGATCGAATCCATTGTTCAATCGTTGTGGAAAACAATGATGAAAATTGACTAAGTAGGAACAATCAGGACTGGTCGAGGTGCCAATGTTAGGATCAAGATGTTGACATGGTGTGTTAGCACTATTGACAATTCCAACTTCTAAATTTTGATTTGTATAGAAAATCAGATTTGGAAGTGTTGGGATGGTAAATGAGAAGATATGGCGGTTCCAACTTCTAACTTTCAACTTGTATTGAAATCGAGATCAGAAGTGTCAAGATTGGAACATTGAATTACATAAATGGAGAATTTGGAAGTTTTTAATTCAAACTCTTCACTTGTACAGAAATCGATATCGTAAATTCGAAACAATTTATTTGGAAAAATGGAGGTTCACACTTCCATGTAACACCCTTGTTTCTACCTCATGGTATTAAATTGCATATGATGTAAATAGCGTTAGTAAATCATGGTGTGGAGCTCAAGAAAAATGCCCCACTATGGATTTAGTATTTTATGTTTTGGCAATTAAAATCAATGCTAATGGTTTATGTGCTAGCAGAGCACAATATGTTTGAGACTTCATGTAAAATGCACATTAATAAAAATACCACAACTATCTATGTGCCACAAGATTAAAGAGATGGGGGCATGATTTCACAAGGAATAGGGAGGGGGGATTATTCAAACCCTTGATCCTATGGGGAAAAGCCAAATGTCTAAGGGAAACCCATAAAATGGTCAACTACCCCTTTTGTCCTCTTGTGCCCAATCATCTAGGAGTTGGTCGAGGAATTTATTGCGCAGAAATGGGCAAGGCATGGGGGTCAATTTCGGATTTGGAAGAGCACCCATTTTTGGGAAAACGAATTTTGACTTATGGGCCAAGTAAATACTTGGAAAAGGGGCCGAAGACATTCATTCACCCATGCATTTGCTTCCTCACAGAGCTGGAGATAGCTGGGGTATTCTCCCTCATGTTTTTGTTGTTTTCTTCATTTTTCCCATGGCCAAGAATTCAATGGGGCAATGTTCAATGGATGGGATCCTCCCTTTGCATTTTGTTGTGGTTTTCCTCATTTCCATGGCTAGGAAATCCTGTTTTTGGTTTTTTTGAATGAATGTGTAGCAGTGATTCATGTTGTGGGGGTTTCAAGACATTGTTTTTGGTCTTCCTCATGCTGTTAATCTTGCTGGGCATTTCCCCCTCATGATTTATGATGTTTCCTCATTGTCCCATGCCCATAAATTCATTTTTATGTTGCTCAATGGTTAGGGAGCCAAGATCTCCCAATTTGGGTGTGAATGATGGTTGTTTTTGCTTCGATAATGCTCAAAGATGCTTTCTAAGTTTAGATTATGATTTGGGGGTTTGTGGTGGTCAAATTTCCTCCATAATGCATAAGAACATTTCCTGAAAACGTATTTGCTCATGCAAGGTTGTTTTCCCCAATTGTCATTTCCATTTTTGGTTCCCAAGAACATTTTGTTCATACCCAGCAGTGTGTGTGGCTGTGTTTTGATTAATTGGTGGGCTCTGCGTTTGATGAAAATGATAGTTTGGTTGCGTAAGACAAGGAACCCCATATTATTGGCTTATTTCCCTAATATCGTGTGAAACCCAGTTGTTGTTGGCTTAGTTAAATAGTCTTCGGAAACGAAACTATATATTGGCTTGATTGTGGGTGTATGGTTTTGGCTATATGTGAGCCTATTGTTCCCTAGTGCCTTGTGGAATCATTCCCAGCTCAGGGGTGGTAATGATACTAAGATATTGATGAGCACACTAGCCTATGGTTGGGTGGAACATTGCAGCGACGTAGCTAGTTACGGGCCAACTTCTTTTCAAGATAAGTACTCTTGTGCTTAATCTCTGCAAACTATTTGCTTTAGGAATTAATATGAATGTTTGAATGTTTGAATGAATGATTTTTACTTCCTCTGTAGAATGCACTATGCATCTATGTATATAATCATGTTTAATGCATGTTAATGATTTATGCATATGTTATGTTTTTTAATCCAATGCATGTTTATGTTTTTATGTTCATGGGGCTATTTTTCCTGTTTGACAATAGCAGTGTGTTGGTCGTGTCCTCTCCATCATCGAGATGAGGGGTGGGGATGTGACATTCCGACTTCCAATATTGTATGAAAATTGGGGTTGAAAGTGTCAAAACAATAAATTTGTGAATATGAAGGTTCTAACTTCTAACTCCCAACTGTATGAAAATTAGGATCGGAGGTGTAGGATCGAAACATCAATATGGGATATTTTATAAAGTTGGTGGTTCTAACTTCTGACTCCCAAATATATGGAATAGGGATAAGATGCGTTGGCGTCAGAACATTAGGATGAGGAATTTCCAAAGTTAGATTTTTCGACTACTGAATCCTGACTGTATGGAAAATAGGATTAGAAGTGTCAGGATCAAAACATCAGCAAGGTTCATGGATGAGCATTTTGGTATCCTAAATCCATAATTTCAACTGTCGATCAACACGGTGAAAAGTTCAGATCGAGAATTTAGAAGGGCACATTTGCACAATTGGTGTTCCTAACTCCCAACTACTGACTGACACGGTGAAAATTTAGCAAATTGTAAATTTGGGGTTGGCATGGAAAGTGATGCAGGAGAATTTAGCTCAAAGTTATTTGACTGATGAATCAACTTAGTGTCTAGCTCAAAGTTCATTTACTGATGAGTCAGCTTCCCGTTTAATCAAATTCTAGATGGATAGGGTTCGATGACAAGTAGATAGAGTTAGTTTTAAATCTGTAATAAGTGGTAATTTTTATTTTATTCTCCTTGATCCCTGCATGGATTTCTCAAGGATTGATCTTCATCGATAGGGTTTTCTTTTATTAGGTCCTCAAGTCCAGCTTAGTCGGATCTGATAGGTTTTCTGAGTGTTATAAATTTATTTGAGTGTAATATATAGAGAAGAGAGGAGTGAATGAGTGTATGAGAGTGAAAAGGAAGAAGAAAAAAGTGTGCACATGAGTGGATAAGTGAATTCTTTGTATTTAGAATTCCAATCAAATTGAATAAAGAATAGAGGATTACCTTCTTTGTGTGTTTGATGGATTCCTGATTTTATATAAATTTGTAGATCTATGAATTCATCTGCATTCACTCATATAGAATTTTGTGTATAAATTCCTAGCTTTTGAATTGCAGAGTAATTGATCCTTTTAGTGATCAATTCGGCATGCTATGAAGATAGATATCAGAGAAGATTGAACGGTGAAGAAGGATTGTGATAGAAATCAACGGATAAAATTTGTTCGGCATCTGGAAACTGATCGACGATTGAGAATTAACTTGTAAGAATCAATGGTACAAAAGAATTCAAAATTGCAGAAACATCGAAATTGCGGGAACTCAGTTTCGATAAGTCAAGTCCCGCAACCTGCATGTGGAATGGACCATTGCAACCACAATTAGTTGCAAAAACTTGAAATTAAGACTTGTAATCCCACATCCCACAAACTATAAGTTGTAGAAAAGGAGTTACAGAAAGGGAGTTGCAAACGACAAGACATATATAAAATATTTACGGATCCGGCATGCTGCAACCCATAGTGTTGTGAAAAGGATATTTGAAGCAGGAATTCAACCTGTAAATTGAAGTATTTGGATTAAGTTGGTCCTTGTGGCCATTGTTTTTGGTATCAGAGCAGAGAAAATATTCTGCGCAGTAGCCAAGTTGATCAGATTGAGTTTGTGAAAAAAGATGTCGCTAAGAAGAGGACACGCACATGGAATTCCTGTAGGACGTGGTCAAGGAAGATAACCTACAGAAACATAAATGGAAAGAAACATGAGAAGAATGGAATAAAGGTTAGAACCTATGGAAAGAAACAAACATTCAAAAAATTCAGATGATAGTGATGAAGAAGCTGAATCCAAATCCTTTGAGGAAGAACAAGAAGATCCTGAAGAAGTCAAAATATTGAAGATGTTTATGAAAACTAGTGACAGACCAAGAATAAAAGTACTTATGTATTCAGGTAACTTAAATGTTGAAGAACTTATGGATTGGATTAATTCCCTGATTAAGTACTTTGATTTGGAATAGATAGAAGACAAGAAGAAAGTAAGATATGCAGTTACCAAATTGAAGGGACATGCAGCTATCTGGTGGGATGAGCTCTAGATCCATCAAGAAAGAAGAGGTAAGAAAAAAGTTAACTCTTGGGTTGAGATGCTGCATCATATTAAAGGTCAATTTATTCCTAAGGACTGTTAGTTAAATCTTATTAGACAATTACAGAACCATAGATAGAAGGCTATGACAATAAAGGAATATATAGAAGAGTTTTTTAGACTGAATATTAGATCTGGACACACAGATGGATGTCTAGAAAGAGTAGATAGGTATATCAATGGTTTGATATATGATATACATCATGAACTCATTCTATTAAATTTGAAAACTGTAGAAGATGCATATCATGCATCTTTAAAGGTAGAAGATAAATTGCTAAGAAAGAAAAACCATAGGAACAGAGGAAAGAACACGGAAAGAGGCATGGGTGTTCCAAACAGAGGAGATAGAAATTCTAAAGATGAAACTAGAAGTTCTAGTGGTAGCAGTCAATCATTCCAGAAGGGAGGATTCATAGGAGGTAGAGGAAGAGGTAGAAATAGAGAAGTAAGATGTTATACTTGTGGAGGTTGGACATATGTCTTGGGATTGTCCAAGAAATAAATCTACAGGTCAGAGAAATGTGAATGTTATAGAGGCTCAGAAAGAACCAAAAGAAGAAACAGAGGTGGATAATCCTCCAGAAGATGGAGAGGCTCTTATGTTGAAGAGACTTTTGGTTAAGATAGAGAAAGAGGTACATGAACCAACTCAAAGGAAAAGTTTGTTTAGAACAAGGTGTAATTCACAAGGTAAGTGTTGTAAAATGGTTATTGATATTTGTAGTATGGATAATTTGGTTTCCACAAAGATGGTAGAGAAGTTGGGATTGAATAGAATGAAGCATCCCACTCCTTACAAAGTGTCCTGGTTACAGGAAAGGACATCATCTCTTGGTGAATTAGCAGTGTAATGTGGAGTTCCATATTGGTACTTACAAGGATGAAATATTGTGTGACATAATGCCTATGGATTTGTGCTATATAATCTTAAGGAGGCCATGGAAGTATGAGAGGAAATATGTTCATGATGGGAGAAAGAAAATTATTCTTTGGAGAAAGATGGAAAAAGACATACCTTGTCACCCTTGGAAGATGAAGCAATTCAGGGAATCTCAAGATCAAGAATTCTACTAATGTCTGGAAAGGATCCATTACAGGAAGTTTAGAAATGAAAAGGATTTACATTTTTCTCTTATTGGTAAGCCAAAGGTAATTCTAACTTCTACAAATTTAGACGATTTGCCAGATGAAGTTCACAATTTTCTTGATGAGTATGATGACATTATTGTGGATGAATTTCCAAATGAATTACATCCTGTAAGAAGTATTAGTCATCACATTAAATCAATACCTGGTGCAATTTTAACTAACAAAGAAGCTTACAGATTAACCCCTCTAGAAACTAAAGAAATCAAATAGCAAGTACAAGAGATGTTGGAGAAGGGATTGGTGAAAGAGAGCTTGAGTCCTTGTGTCGTACCTACTGTGCTAAGTCCAAAGAAATATGGTGGATGGATAATGTGTACTGAATCGAGGGAAATCAACAAGATCACTATTAGGTATATATTTCCTTTACCTAGAATTGATGATCTGATGGACTGTTTAAGTGGTTCAAATATTTTTCCAAAACTTATAGATTTGAAAAGTGGATATCATCAGATTAGAAGAAGGGAAGGAGATGAATGGAAAACAACATTTAAAACTAATGATGGTCTATATGAGTGGTTAGTGATGCCATTTGGGCTTACAAATGCACCCAGTATTTTCATGAGATTGATGAACAAGGTTCCGAATGAATTTACTCAAAAATTTGTGATAGTATATCTAGATGACATCCTAAATTTTAGTCACAACATAGAAGAGCATTTAAAGCACCTTAAGTTGGTGTTGATTACTTTGCAGAAGGAGAAGTTTCTGATAAATTTGAAGACGTGTAGCTTCCTAAAAAAATAATTTTTCTACTTGGGGTTCATGGTTTCAGAAGAAGGACTAAAAATGGATTATGATAAAGTGCAAGAAATTTTAAATTGGCCAGTTCCAAGGAATGCTTATGAGGTAAGAAGTTTTCAAGGAATTGCTAGTTTCTATAGAAATTTCATTAAGAATTTCAGTCATATTTACGCTCCTTTAATAGGTACTTTCAAAGGAAGTAAACAACCTTTCAAATGGACCAAAGCAGCTGATGGAAATTTTAAATTATTGAAGAATAAAATAATTGAGAATCCTATTTTGGCTTTGCACAGTTTTGATAAAGTGTTTTGAGTGGAGACAGATGTGAGTGGAACAGCAGTGGAAGTAGTCTTAAGTCAAGAGCAGAGGCCAATAGCATATTTCAATGAAAAGTTAAATGAAGCTAAACAGAAGTATGCTTTGTATGATAAATAATTATATGTTGTTGTGCAAGGTTTTAAAAACCGGAGACATTATTTAATTCGTAGGGAATTTGTTTTGTATTCTGACAATCATGCTTTGCAATTCATCAACAGCGAGCCTAAATTAAATCAGAGGCATGCTAAATGGGTGGAATTTTTGCATAAATTTACCATTGTTATCAAACATACAAGTGGTAAGTCTAAAAAAGTTGTTGATTCTTTGAGCAAGATAAGTTTCGTAATGCAAGAATTTAAGGTTAGTACTTTGGGATTTGAAAATTTGATTGCTATGTATAAAGAGGATGTAGATTTCAATGATATTTATGCTTCCTGTAAAAATCTAGTTACCCATAACAGAAGCGAGTGGTTATATTATATGATACAAGAAGGATTGTTGTTCAAAGATAGTAAGTTGTGTATTCCAAGATGTTCAATGGGGGGGATTTTAATTCAAGAAAAACATAGTGTAGGTCTGAGGACATTTTGGGCAAGACAATACTTTTTCTCTGGTGAGTAATTTTTATTTTTGGCCAAAGATGCAGGAAGATGTGAAGAAATTTGTTGAAAGATGTACAGTCTATCAAAATGCAAAGGGGAGAAGTCAAAACACATGATTGTATCAACCATTACCTATTCCAGCTAGGCCTTGGAATTCAATAAGCATGGATTTTGTTTTAGGTTTACCTAGAGCTCGGAGAGGTCATGATTCATGTTGTAGTAGATGTATTTTAAAAAATGGCTCATTTCATGGCATGCAAAAAGACTAATGATGCAACAAACATTGCTAATATATTCTTTTCAGAAATTGTAAAGTTGCATGGGTTTCCTCTAAGTATTATGTCGGATAGAGATACAAAATTTGTTGGTAATTTTTGGAGAACTCTATGGAAGAAATTAGGGACTAATCTCAGTTTTAGTTCTTCTTATCACCCGCATACTGATGGAAAAACTGAAGTGGTAAATAGGAGCCTGGGAAATATACTGAGAAGTCTGGTGTATGAACACCCAAAATAGTGGGACTTAGCTTTAGCTCAGGCTGAGTTCACATACAATGATTCACCCAATATAAGTACATGTATGAGTCCTTTTCAAATTGTCTATGGGATGAATCCAAGAGGTGTATATTAACTTAGAGATTTGGGAAAACAAGAAAAGAGAAGTGCAGAGGGTGAAGACTTTGCAGTTAGTATGCATGAGCTACAAGAAACCATCAAGATGAGATTACAGGAAAGTGCAGAGTGTTGGTCCCCATTTTTTCACCATTTTTGGGTTAAATACTTTACATATTAATGCATGTTTTGTTATATTTTGGTGTCTTTTGCACCATGCATCTCACCATTCAAGCCTCAGGTATGAATAAATTTAAGGTTTATGTCAATTATGTTTATTATCATCATTTTACAATTTCAATGGTTAAAATTGACATAATATGAAGCGCATTCGATGTATTAATTCATATGTAGAATTATTTGCAGGTTATATGGTCTTTTAGACATGATAACAAACAGAAACTCATTTAGCTAGATATATGGAGAGCATATCCATCTTGTCATTCAAATCACCAAACAGACCGTGCATCATTGGTAGTATATTTCTATGTGTTAATGGCATGAAACAGACACGAACTATCATAACCACATGCCAGCACCTTAGCATCAGTCTTCTTCTGGAAGAAGTTCCCATATAATGTATCTACATGACACCTTGACGCCGGCTCCAATTAAGACTGAAGTCATAAGCCACATCGCATGCCAGAGGGAACCCGATCTACGAAGGAGAAGGAACTATCATCTGTTAGTTGTTAATGCACGTATTTGCTATAGTGACTTCCTTATCATGAAGAGAAGTCGACCACTAAAGGGTCGACTTGCTCGCCTTCTATCAAACAATGTATATATAGGCGTTGTTATGCGATTTAGAATGGAAGAGAGTCTTTTTTATTTTTTATGATCAGTGAAGTCTGAAAACTATGTAACATTACCCGTTTTAATTTAATGAAAGTTCTATTGCGCTATATATGATCGTGTTCGATTAAGAATAGAATTACTTTGTTCATTGGGAGGGTGCCCCGACAACAAAGTTTTTACATCTTTGTGTAGGTTCTATTATTTATTTTCTCTGCAATTAGTATAGTTTTGCTTATCATTTTTTTGTGAAGTTTTCCTTCTATAATCATTTATGTTTTCTGTAGCATAGATTTCACTTTAATATTATGCTGATTATGTAGGTTTCTTTCATTAGTCAGCAATCGGTTGCGCCTAGAATAGTTTTTCAAGTTCTTCTGCAAAGTCTTTATAATTCATTACATGATTTCTAGATTAAATTCCTTTGATTAAATTATAGTAAATCTAGTTCTGTTTATTTCAGTTTTTGTTATAAATTTGCTTAAGAGTATTTCAATGATGTAATTTCCCTTTTTGAATTATGAATTTAGCTTAGGTTATATTGTTATGGAATTCAATCATTAAGTAGGTTTACTTCTTGTTTTTACATTTCATTAGTACATGCATTAGACAACTGCCTTCAATAAACCATTTAGATTTACTGTTTTCTTAAATTTTTAGCATTTTCTTCAAACAGTCTGTCCCACCCTTTATACAGACCTTTGTTTCCACCTGCTATCTAGTCGCTCATTCAGTCCTGTGTGTCTTTACTCTATTTTAAGCATTCTTTCTTAGTTTTCTGATTCTGTCTTGATAGTAATGGTTAGATACTAATTGTATTTTCTCTTAATACCTTTAGATAAGATTGTTTAGACCCCTTTGTTAAACCTTATTTCTCTTTCTTATTTCTCTTTACCTTATGCCTAGGAATTATGTCATGTAGTTTAACTCATTGTATTGATTTGTAATTGAACCTATGATTTAAGTTGTTCTTTTATATATAAGGTCTAAGTTACATGCATTAACAGATTAAGTAGTTTACACATTGCTTATATTAATACAATTTGTTCTCTTCAGCATGTAATAGTTAAAGGAATCCATAAAATATAATTTAGATCATCTTCTAAGTTTTCTGTTTGTTCATAAATTATGTCTACCGTATGATAGTATTTTGTATATAGTAGTTATTTGTGTATAAATAATCATGTTTACTATTTCTTGTAACTCGAAATTTCTCAGTTTACACATTTTTGTGGAGATAAAACTAGACTTAATCCCATTTATCTTTTATACTTCTTTTGAGAGCCATTTTGATACCTCTCCTGCTCCAGTTCCCATTACAAAAAATGCTTAGCCTCAAAATAATCAAGGTGAGTGGAATTAAGATGATTTATTTTGATTTATGTATATTAGTTAGTGTATGTATAGTTTTTCAAAAGTAGTATATTGTAAATCCTTCTTGATGTAGTCATTTTCTCAAGATAGAATAGTTCATTGTCATAACACTATTTATATCCAGACATTTATAAATAGTTTGATGTTACTCTACCTAGACCTCTGTTTTTATTAACTTAACTTAATTAGATCCTTAGGAGTTCAACTCAAGGTCTTTCAATATTTGGCTTATTAAAGTATTACAACGATACTCTCTACCTTCGCATATATTTTGTAGCAACTCTAAGCCTACTAACCCTGATCGATAATTAAATATTAGGTAAATTATTCATGACAATATTTTTCCCAACACAGAGAAGTATAAACAAAGAGCAGACCTAAAGAGGAGAGAAGTGAATTTTCAGATTGGATATTTAGTAATGTCCTATCTTAAAAAGGAAAGGTTCCCTAAAGGAACTAATAATAATTTGAAGCTTAAAAATATTGGACCTTGTACATTTTTAAGGAATTTTTTTGCAAATGCTTATGAAATTGAACTTCCTTTTGACCTTCAGATTTCACCAATTTTTAATGTTTCATAGTTATATCCTTTTAGAGATGTAGGTATCCAACCAGATGGTGTAGCTTCAGATAGAGATGATCCAACTATATATTGGAAAGGACAAATTCCACAAAAAGAACAACCTCATATTGAAACCATCCTTCACAAAAGAATCTTAAGGAAGATCAGGAACAAAACCTTCTTTCAATACTTGGTCAACTGGAGAAATCAACCTACTAAAGATGTAGCTTGGATGACCGAAAAAGAAATTTCCAATGTAAAATATTTTTCCTGAAGACTTAATGGAAAAATATTTTCTTCCCTAGGAGTATGATGCAGGAGCATCCAGCTCAAATTTCATTGACTGATGAATCAACTTAGCATCCATATCAAAGTTCGTTGACTAATGAGTCGGATTTCCTTGTAATCAAATTCTAGATGGATAGGGTTTGATGACAAGCAGATAGAGTTAGTTTTAAATTTGTAATAAGTGGAAATTTTTCCTTTGTTCTCTTTGATCCCTGCATAGATTTCTCAAGGATTGATCTTCGTCGATAGGGTTTTCTTTTATTATGTCCTTAGGTCCAGCTTAATCGAATCTGATAGGTTTTCTAAGTGTTATAAATTGATTTGAGTGTAATAGATAGGGAAGAGATGAGTGAATGAGTGTATGAGAGTGAAAGGGAAGAAAAAAGTGTGCACACAAGGAGTGGATAAGTGAATTCTTTGTATTTATAATTCCGATCAAATTGAATAAAGAACAGTGGACTACCTTCCATGTGTTTTTGATGGATTCCTAGTCTTATATAAATTTATAGATCTATGAATTCATCTGTGTTCACTCCATATAGAATTATGTGTATAAATTCTTAGCTTTTGAATTGCAGAGTAATTGATCCTTTCAGTGATAAATTTGGCGTGCTACGAAGGTAGATCTCAAAGAAGATCGAATGACGAAGAACGATCGTGACATAAATCAATGACTAAAATATGTTCCACATCTGGAAACAGATCGACGATTGAGAATTAACCCGCAAGAATCATTGGTGCGGAAGAATTCAAAATTGTGGAAACATCAAAATTGCGGGAACTTAGTTTCGATAAGTCAAGTCCCACAACTTGCATGGAAAATGGACCATTGTGACCACAATTTGTTGCGAAAACTTAAAATGAGGACTTGTAATCCTGCATCCCACAATGCACAAGTTGCATAAAAGGAGTTGCAGAAAGGGAGTTGTGGAACAACGAGACCAAAAAAAAAGATTTGTAGATCCCGCATCCTGCAACCTGCAGTGTTGTGGAAAGGAGATTTCAAGAAGGAATTCAACCTATAAATTGAATTCTTTGGAATAAGTTGGTCCTTGTGGCCATCAAAAAGGTCGAAAGTATCCCTAACAGTGAATAGGGTTCCGTTTAATCATAATTAAGTATTTTATCATCTAATTAATCGAGACAATGTAAAAAATGTTGTATTGTATTATCAGGGCATATTATGAACATAACGATGGATTAAAAGGTTAATTAAGGATCCAGTTAAGCAAGATTAAGGAATTAATCCACCCTGTGTTTGTAATTAAGGATATATGAATCCATATTTGGAATGATTGGGTGGAAATTTGGAGGCCGATCTCATGACTCCTTGCTTCGGTGATGAATATGGGAAAATGAATCGTATTAGATGGTCACAGTGGAAATAAATATATGTTTTTTTCATTCCAGAAAGTCTATCATTGCCTCAAAATGTCTCTATAGCATTCGGGGATTCTATGGAGTGGTATTAGAGCGAAGGTTGCAATTATCAATTTTTTTGGGAAGGAATGCATGCCTGCATGAAGAAATGCATTATGGTTTTCAGATACATTCATTGTGTTAAGTGACAAACATGGAAAATCCATGTGGGAAGAGGTCGTGCTAGATATGCATAAAATATATGTATATGGTTATTGAGGTAGCTACAACATCCATGAGAGGATAATCCCCATAGTGTCACTTAATAAGGGATAAATATCTCACTTCGTGTTATTTTTATTTATAGGATAATGATTGAATGCTTAGAACTAGCAAGTGTAAAAATTGTACATGTGTACATTATCACTCAACAATTTATTTGGATTGTTTCAGAGAAATGTTCAGGGTAACATTTTCAGCCAAGTTTAGATTGGATTCTGAACTTTCCAACCATAGTGGGTTCTCTCAATACATTACTGACTAATTATAACTCAAAGGGATCAACAATTGAAAACAAAGGTCAAGTTTGTAATTAATTAATGTTCTTTTAAAATATTTGTGGTAGATATGTTCAGAGAAGGACCATTGGGCATAGAGTCACAAAACTAGATATTTTTTCCAACTTTTAGATACAAGAAAAAGTATTTCATAGAGGAAATATAGGTGTCATTCTATATATAATTTAATGTTTGTAGATATGGAAGTAGAACAAGGAGAATAGTCCATTGATATTGAGCACCTAAAAAGGATGATTTCAACATTAACTTTAGAAGGAAAAGGTAATTAATATTCAAGTTCGATGGACCAAAGAATATACCATGAATTATGACCCATATACTTGCAATCAAATATGTTGAATAATGACAAATTTGATTGCAAACAAAGAAAATAAACATTCACATAAAGGAAATTTACAGACTACAAAATGACAACACGTGAATATCTTCCATTCTTCAATACTTCAGCTCCAAAATCTTTATTAATCACAAAAACTGATATTTACAACTACAATGGTCTTTTCTCTCTCAGATATTAACCCTTTGATAGACTTATATTTTTCAATATATGGAATAATTACAAAACATAGCTCAATATTCAAGCCTTCTAGTTCTTTTCCAAAACTAGTAAATAGTTACAAAATAATAACACATGTGCAATTGATTTTTAACTTCTAGGAAATAGTTACAAGAGAATTGTAACATAATGCTAACTACGTTCCTATTTTTTAGGTCCCAATACTAAAAAAATAATTCTTTATTTTTTCGAAGGATATAAAAATATATAGATGAGGATTTTTTCTTCATTTTATGGTCCCATGTCACCTGGATATTGATTCATCCATGTGAGAACCAACATTTTATGCATGAGCTGACACCGAGCAAAATCATGAACTTTTGCAATGTACCTAGCTCCATTCCAGCCTCTATTGCTACAAAAATGTCATTTCTAGGAATTTTATAGCATTTTCCCTTGTTTTTACACTACTGGCACTGCAAAATTGTTATTTCCAAAACTTATGTAGCACTTTTCCTATTTTTGTACTGTTCTCGCTACAAAGTTCAGAAAACTACATTTTTCTTTTACAATCATGTTCAATCATTTCTAAATATTACCTAAGTTTCCAATATTGATTTTTAATTATTCTTAGGTATGATATTATCAATTTCAATCATTGCTTTAGCAAGAATTCTTAAATTCCCTGCAATAACCTCCTCTCTAAGAACTTGTACTTCTTTTTTCAAAGTTATGTTTTCTACCTAAAGAGACCTAATTTGCTTGTACAAAATCTGGACTTGGTGATGTAGATGCACTCTTATATTTAACATTCCTTTTTCTTACATGAATTATCCTTCATATGTATCCAAATTTTTATCCACTTCTACCCTATGTTTTCTATCTTCTTCTTTTAGTTGAACAATCGTTAATTGTGCTTCATTAAATTGTATTTTCAATTTATTCATATATGGATCTGTGGAAATTAATTCCAGCAATAGATTAATTTTACTCACAACAATTATCAATTGATCATGCAAAATCACTCACAAAAGAGACTGAAAATGGAGTTGTAACACTAAACTGTATTATGTAAGTGTACAATAGCCAACCCTGTAATAACATAGGATGCTGAATAAATAGAATACATCAGGAAATCAAATGCATGAGGAAGCATCCAAATCTAGCATAAAGCAGGCTTACCAAAAATAAGCAAATCCCCCATAGGTGTAAAAAGCTGATCCCAAATCTGTCATGGAGCTCACGAATTGGAAAGGGCGCATGGGAAAGCTAATGAGTGATGAAATGGTATATCATACATGCTTTTTCATGGAGAAAAGAGTGGAGGATGAAGAGGACAAAAAACTAGTTCACCTCACCTAGTCTAGCTTTCCTATGTGCCTTAAAACACTGAAAAAGAAGGCATTAAAGCAGAAAAAGAAGATAGGCGCCTAGGAGGCCAGGAATAAAGCAGATTTGATTCCTAAGGCTTTACCAA
>LPNX010082136.1:2946-32484 GCA_001517045.1 Pseudotsuga menziesii | reverse complement strand
TATAGACCCACTTACACTGTACTAGTTTTCTCCCTGGGGGAAGATCCACTAGCTCCCATGTGTTGCTCTTCTGGAGTGAGCTGAACTCATCCTTCATGGATGTTTGACATCTTGGATCTCCTGATGCTTCTTCATATGTTTGAGGATCATACTCCACCATCAAATAGCATTTTTCAGCAAACATAGGATCCTTCATGCACAGACCACTCTCAAATTGAGATCTAGTCCTCCTTGGGTCATTGGGATCCCCGGCTAGATCACCTGTTGCATGTAGTGTCTTGGCTGCAAATTTTGGCCTTGTGGGGCTGTTATGGTCTGCAATAAACTCATATCCATCATACAAATCAGAATCATCATGTTCAACAAACTCTTTACTTACTTCTTGAGGTTTAGGTGGTGAAGAGGCTTCACCAACTTCCACTTCTGCAAGGGGTTCTTCTTCAAACTGAACACACCTTTCAATGAAGGATTTATTTGTGCCCAAATTTATCAAATTGTACCCTTTTGAATCTTCATAGTATCCAACAAAAATACACTCTTGGCTTTGGGGCTGCAAAGCCTTCCTCTTCTCTGTCGGGATTCTAGCCCAAGCCTTTGAGCCAAAAATCCTGAAATGGGTCACATCTTGCTTGTGCCCACTCCATGCTTCGAAGGGAGTCATACCATCAAGATATTTGTGAGGCACCCTATTCTGAATATAGGCTGCATAGTTGATAGCTTCTGCCCAGTACTTTGGTGGAAAATTTTTGGCCTCCATCATGCATGTTGCCATCTCCTTCATTGATCTGTTCTTCCTCTTAGCAACACCATTTTGTTGTGGTGTGTAAGGGATAGAATGCTGCATCTGAATACCTACATCTGCACAATAATTAATAAACTCAGACTTGACATACTCACCACCATTGTCATATCTAAGGGCCTTGAGTTTCCTTCCAGACTGGTTTTCAACCAAAGCCTTAAAGACTTTGAATAGGCCAAAAACTTCAGACTTGTGTTTTAGGAAGTGAACCCAGCAATACCTGGAAAAGTCATAAATGAAATTTAATGCATACTTGGCCTGACTCATGGACATATGAGGGAATGGACCAGCAACATCACTATGGATCAGCTCGATGGGTGCAGAGGTTCTCTCATGACTAGCTCTCTCAAATTTGTGCTCTGGGTGTTTTCCTAGGATACAGCCTTGGCAGACTCCTTTGGAAAATTTTATCTTGGGCAACCCTATGACCATTTATTTCTCACTAAGATCAGACAGATACTTGTAATTTAGATGGCCAAATATCTCATACCACAGCTTGTTGGATTCATTAGCATGAATGAGAAGAGCAGAGGGGTTTGAGTAAGGTAGGAAGAGTGAGAACATGTATACCTTTTGAGCATGATTCACAACTCCTTTTGCAATGAATCTACCAGTTGAAATCTCTGTGATCTCAACTTCATCGGGGGAGAATATGAACTTATTAGGAGACCCAGTGTGGGTCATCTGGTACACTGACAGGAGGTTGGAGGCAAGACCAGGCACATACAACACATTGCTGAACTTACCATGATCAAGATCTATCCTTCCTTTGCCTTTACTTTCAGTGAGAGAGTCATCTCCCAGTACAATAGATGGTCCTTTCGACATATCCAGTGAGGAGAAGGCCTCCTTAGTCGAAACCATGTGTCTTGAAGCTCCAGAATCTATGATAAAACTGGGTGAGCTTGATGTGCCAGCAACTAGAGCATGAACTCTCTCTCTGTCATCTAAACTTGATCCTCCTTCTCTCTTCTTTGAGCTTTCTGGAAGGGAGATGCCATTCTTCTCTAGGAGATTGGTCAGCATGTCTATCTCCTTTTTCATACAAAAGCTTTCAGTGTGATTTCTCTTATTGCAGTATGCGCACTTGTTCATTTCACCTTTGTTCTTCTTCTTCTGGTTATTCTTCTTGGAACCTTGTTGATCCTCCGGAGACTGTTTCTTGTCTCTCTTTTGCTCAGGTGGCTTTTTAGCTTTCTTTTTGCTTTTTGAATCCACCCTTGAATCTCCATCAATCAAAGCTTGATCTTTGGATGGTTTGATGGTGCCCATCATCACCAGCTTGTCCTGTTCTTGTGTGAGAGATTCCATGAAATCTGCAAGGCTAGGCATCTTCCAGGTTCGAGCTATTAGTTTTGTGGCATAGAAGGTCGAAACAAACACTGAATAATCAGGGCCCAGATTCGAGAGGATGGCCAGTATGAGCTGATCATCTTTCTTTTCAATACCACACTATTTCAGCTGCAAAACTAGTGCTTTGAACTTGGAGAAATATAGCTGCAGGGATTCAAAGCTTGTTGGACTCAGAGAAATCAACTCATTTTCGATTTGATGTCCCCTCATCTCATCTGTCTTTCCAAAAATATCAGCAAGCTTCTCCCATACTTCATTCAGTGATTTCAATCCATCGAGATGGAAAATGAGGTCTCTGGAAATACTCAGGCACAGGAGGCCATAAGCCTCATCCCTCCTGTTGTGCCATTTTATCTTCTCTGCAGCTGCATTGGGCTCTGCTTCTGTTGCCATAGTCACCCTGTAGAGGCCTTTCTCTCTCAACAGTATCTCCATATCTGGTTCCATTCAAATAAATTGAAGGGAGTCAAGATAGTTTTCTGTGATTGATCCATAGCTCTAGAAAATCTGTCCCAGCTGTCAGTAGAAGGCTCCCAGTCTTTGATGTTGAACCTGCAAAACAATTTTTGAAGGAGAGAAACAACCTACAATGGCTCTTATACCATGTGGAAATTAAGGCCAGCAATAGATTAATTTTACTCACAACAATTATCAATTGATCATGCAAAATCACTCACAAAAGAGATTGAAAATGGAGCTGTAACACTAAACTGTATTATGTAAGTGTACAATATCCAAGCCTATAATAAAATAGGCTTCTGAATAAATAGAATACATCAGTAAATAGAATGCATGAGGAAGCATCCAAATCTAGCATAAAGCAGGCTTACCAAAAATAAGCAAATCCCCCATAGGTGTAAAAAGTTGATCCCAAATCTGTCATGGAGCTCACGAATTGGAAAGGGTGCATGGGAAAGCTAATGAGTGATGAAATGGCAGCTCATACATGATTTTTCATGGAGAAAAGAGTGGAGGATGAAGAGGAAAAAAACTAGTTCACCTCACCTAGTCTAGCTTTCATATGTGCCTTAAAACACTGAAAAAGCAAGCAATAAAGCAGAAAAAGTAGATAGGCACCTAGGAGGCCAGGGATAAAGCATATTTGATTCCTAAGGCTTTCCCAAGCACTACATGAGTCAAAGATGGCAAGTTTGGCCTCTATGGATAGGAAAATATCAACTTGCACAAGGTAGGACACATGAACTAGGCAAATAAGACAAAAATAAATGAATTAATGTCTAAGTGGGTAAACTATGGGTTGATTATTCTAACAGGATCATCATCTTGTGATTGTACACATGCTAGATCTTAGGAATCTTTTTCTTCTTCTGTTGAATAGGATTTTAAATTGGAATCTCTTATGCCTATTTTTCAACATGAAATAATATTTTTTGTTGTTGATCTAGTTCGAGGTCTACCATCTCCCATATTTTGTTCAAAAAACTGCAACTTCCTTCCTTTGATTTTATTTTTACCACTTGGAATTTCAGGAATTTCCTCAATGTTTATAAAAATCTTGGTTTTATGCTCCATGGTAATTTTACCTTTGTTCTTCTGATCACTCTTCTCCTTCTCTCCATCATCTTCCATGCTCAAAACCCCGGGGTTCATTTTTTCCTTTGAATTGCATGTGATTTTATTTGTTGAAGGGGTACCAATTACTTAATGATCATAGCCATACAGAAAGAGGAACGTATTCCAATCCCTATTCATCTTTGTAATCTCTTCAAGAACCAACTATATAGTGTTCTTCTTTCTGAGGTTTTGACTGCACTTTCTCTGCCATCTTTCCCAAACTTATACACAAGTAAATAGGAATGTCTAAGAAATTTTCCCTAGTGAAATGCAACAACAATTTGAAATGAAATCGTGTTAACAGAAATTCGCACCTTCGACGGATAGAAGTTGTTTCCCTAGCCTGAAACACTCAAAGATAGAACAAAGAAGTCACAACAACTAAAAGTACTTCCCATAAGATCAAATAGATTTCTGGAATTAACTCTTTTACCTGTCACAACCTATAATGGGTTGTCCCTTGAAGTGTTTGATCTCCAGAGACTGACCTACAAAAAAGACACAACAAAGCATATACAATATTAAAGTACCAAGTTCAATATATGATCCTATGTGGATGACTAAGGATTTCAACAATGAAAGTAATGATTCATACACAATATCACTTATGGGAAAGGAAATTTTCTTTCATAAATGAAATAGAGAGAGAAATTACAACAAAATCCTTAGTGTTGAGAAGTCCCCTCTCAAGTAAACCTTACCTTCAAATCTTCAAACTTGTCTAGCAAATGCTCATTGGCTAGATTTGGCCATAGTTTTGATGTTGTAACATGTACTTCCTCCCTTTACCCATGGGGGGTGAGCCAATATTTATATCCATGGGAGGATAGGGATAAGGATAGATCTTGAGCCTAGGTGGTCCAGAAGTCTTGGGATGAGGTTTCCACGAAGCTGAGCTTTGAGAAGTCTCTCGGACCTTCTTTTTTTACCTTTAGAAATCGAGCAAAAATATTTATCTACATATACAGAGCATTAACCAAGGATAATCTCTCTTTTTAGGAAGGTAAGTGGCTGTTGTAATGTCCCATTTTTGGAATTTTTATTAAAATGCCCAATTTTCCAAATTTTTCACAATTTTGGCTCTTGACTAGTTTTAGTGTCTTGGTCTCCAAATCAGCCCAATTGCTCCCAAATATTCAGAGAATGTGTATGAATGATATAATAACTTAATTATTATGTTCAGGAATGTATTATGGTCCTCCAATCAGTTCTGCAAGTCTATATCAAATTTTGAATAAGATAGATGAATATACTAGCAATTTTGGGGCTCAAATCCCTCCCGGGTAATTTCTGGAATGGATTCACAAATGTACATAAAATCACTCAAATTATAAAATTGAAGAATTGGATGTGTAAAATAAATTATCAAATACTCATTTGCAGAACCAATCTAACTCCCACGGCTTTTATCACTTCCTTCAATCAAATATAAAAAATCTAATTTTGGACCCTTGGGGAAATGCGATGTAGTTTGCCCCAAATGCTATGAAATTCGACCCAATGGCCAAAAATTATCTGTTACATACCATGAAACCCATAATATAATATAATTATAGTTCATTCATTCATAAATCATCAATGGTGCACACATACATTCAATTCCATCAAGATTGCAAGAGTTTACAACGAGGTATTGGGGAAATGGCACTATTTCTTCAATATTGGACAATAATACATGAGATATCTTGGATTTTTGAAATGGGAGATTTATGAACTTAAATAACATATAATTTACATCATAATACAAAATACTGGAGTAATATAGGCTCCCTCAAAGATCTGAATAGCTCACCTAGTGCGCCTCACTCCATAGAGCTGAAATATCATGACAAAACTTGAGATGAATGGAAGAAAAGATGATATTGAGATTTACATAAAATTAATATATATTTCACCTGAAAATAAGACTCCATTAAATATCCATGAAATACTTGAGTGGCCTTTACAAGCACCAACTAGGAAGGGAATCTTTCACCCTCAAAATTGGCTTAAGCAAGAAAACTAGTCATCCACTCGCTCTCACAATTCACAAATGATAAAAATATTCTTCTCATGGATGATCCCTATATTGTATAAAACTTATTAGTCTTCTAAGGTTCCAAATCCATCCATAAACCAAATCCAAGTCGAATTGGTGTGGCTGCTCATGCTATGCCATGTGGCCTCTCTCTTCACCTTCTCTCTTCTCCCAAATTTCAGTTGGAGCCTCTTGGCCTTCTCCAACTCCAAAATTCGACCTATAATATGCTCTATTCAGTCCTGAAATGTCATTATGTCAGTATTTCAGCCTTCATATCTGACTTGTGTCATAACTATCATAGAATATCCATCATTGGCGTCATAGATGCCATAAATGTAAGGGGAATCTAGCCAAGTGTTCGTGAAAATCCCATTTGGCTCTTCCTCTCCCATGTAAGTTACAATTAATCCCAAATTATACCTATAAATTATATTAACCTCATAATCTATCCCAAAACATTAGGATTCCCATATATTCAAAATTACAAGAGGAGGATGTCATTTAACATATTAATTCTAGCTTGAGTGGGCCCCATAGTCTCCATGTGTCTCCATTATCCATGGCCATTTAAATTTTATACTGTATTTATTTAATAAGATACATTATTAAATATTTATCCTCTTATAATGTCTAAACATCATTTATTATCCCCTTATTCCAAATCTCAAAGCTTCCACCCCCAAACTAGGAAACTAGTGATTTTCCTGCAATTATTTGACTTTTAACATCCCTTTGACAACGTTCATGAATATCGAAAATGTGATTTGTAAAGAGTGACCCAATGCAAAATTTGGGACATTACAAATCCTCCCTTCCTAATATTTCTTGTCCTCAAGCAATTTCAAACATGGTTGTTGAAGAACCTGCTTTCTGTATGATTATTTGAAGTTACCATTGAGTTGCCCACTTTGAGTCTTTGAGAGTCCATGAATATTTTAGAGAGGAACCGCCATGCTTACTGCTTCACTACTCTTATTAAAATCACTTCATTAAGTGGGGAATCCATCTCCCATACTACTTTTTCCCCGAAGAATTTGGAATCAATGGGACTTAAAACTATCCTGGGGTCCCATTGCTTGCATTGCACTCCAACACTTAAGAGTGCTCTCCAACTCATACCATTAGTAAAGAGAATTCCTGGATCCCATTTTCTTGTATGCATTCTTCCAAACATCATGAGTACATAATATATATCATCAAAGTACATAACAACATAATAAAAATATACATCAAGGAGGTTCCTCATAAAAAAATCATGAAAGTGATATACCTCCAGGTGAGTAGACTACCATTTTCCAAGTGCATACACGCTTCAAGTGACCAATCAAATCTGCTCCAATGAAATAGGTGAGGATCCCATGTCCTATAATTCTGCTCCCAAAGAATTTAATATGCATCAAAATAATAATCATCCATTTTCTCTTTCATCCAAGAAATGAATGAAGAACCTCCACCAAAATATGAACCAAATAATGAGCAATAGAAACAAGGAGACCTCAAATGACTCAACGAATTCTTACCCATACATCCATGAATAAGTGAATCATAAATGTATAACAATGTATGTGTCTGGTAACAAAAATGTTCTCCTATCATAAGTCTATTCACCCTATATTTGGATGAAGTTCCTCCAACATCAAATGAACCAAGTGTTGAGCAATAAAAACCATGAGTCTTCAAGTTACTCAAATGCATATCATAGGTGAATCTATGTAGATGTGCATCATCAGAAAGTAACAAGGAATGCTGCTGCAAATTTGAATAATCTGGTGCTCCAATAATTCCATCATCAAAATGAGAAATAGAATGTCCATGCTCTTCATGTGGCACCATCAAAAAGAAACATTTCACCCATACTTCATTAGGATGACTGCTGCAAAATTTAGAAGTGTAGGATGTAGGAGAAAGAACCAACTCACCCAAATGATCAGTAAGTGAAAAATTTTCATAATGTGAAGGATCCATAGGGGTGGGATTATGCATCTCCTTCAATAGTGTGAAACCTTTTTCATAGATTGGTTCCAATGTAGAGGAATCATTCTCTTCTTTAAAAATTGCATACCCTTCATCAAGAGACAATTCAAGCTCCTTTTCCACCACATAAAGATTTTGGATATCTTCAAGTTCATCTTCAAACAAATAAAGTACATTCAAATTTTAAAATGTATCATGATCCACCATGTCATGAGAATCCTCCAAACAATCTACCATTTGACAATCCGAAACATAGGAGGAAAAACAAGTGTCTTGCAACTTTTCAAGAAGTTGCTCATTTTGAATTGTGAGCTTATGAATAACTTCATTATTCTTCAAGTAGGATTCATGCAACCAGTCACTAAGCTCAATGACATTTTTTCTATCAAAAATAAAATACATGAAATTACCTTTGATGTTGCACATTTCTCTTTGGATCTTCTCCATGTCTTCAAGGAAGGATGGATCCTCCAAGGAAGTATCTCTCCAACAAGAATTTGATACCAATGCTTGAGTGTCATGGAGTATGATAAGAGCCTCTTGGATATTCTTTTAATTCATATTTAAGGACCCTTCAAGAAAATGAGTCTCTTTCAAATGAACCTCCTCATATTCTCCCTTCTTGATTGGACCAACTTCATGAAGCTCAAGTGGTGATGGGGAAGTTGATCTTGTTTCTTCTTCAACTTCTACAAGGTCTTCATTTTCATGTTTAATGGAATTTTGGCTTGCAGAAACATTTTGAAATATGATCTCTATGTCACCAACATAGAGTTGTGAGCACCCATCAATAGTTACTCCTTCATAGTTCAAGCATCCATCAATAGATGCTCTTTGGTCCATGTCCATAGTAGAATTTGTTTCAGAATGATATTCAATAGTTTCAAGTTACTCTTCTTCATTCTCATGTGATGTTTCCTAATATTTTTCAAAGTAATTTGGGAGTGAATTTATATCCTCTTCATGTGATACTTCTTATACTTAACCTATTTCAGAACTAGGTGGTTCATGGGTCTCCTCGTTTTGCTCCTTCAAGCAAGCTAATGCATTTTCCCCCTTGGTCTTCTTAAAATCAATATATTTTCCCAACTTTGGATAGCTAAAAATTTGATTCCTTTAATAATATTCTTGTTCATGTATTAAAGGACAGGTTCCATGATTTTTATTATCTCCTTATCATCATATTAGGTTCCCTTTTAATCCCTAGTCATAGTTTCCAAAAAAAATTCCTTCTTCTCCTACTTTGTTTTCCTCTTCAAAAAAAGCACTTTTGGGTTTCAATATATAATGGTGGTCCTTGAATTGTTGTACTCATAAATTTAAGACCAAATTAGGTGCTAATATCATGCTCTGATACCACTTTAATTTCCATTTTTGGAATTTTTAATAAAATGCCCAATTTTCCAATTTTTTCCAATTTTGGCTCTTGACTAGTTTTAGTGTCTTGGTCTCCAAATCAGCCCAATTGCTCCCAAATATTTAGATAAGGTGTATTAATGATATAATAACTTAATTATTATTTTCATGGATGTATTATGGTCCTCCAATTAGTTCTAAAATTCTATATCAAATTCTGAATAAGATAGATGAATTTACTAGCAATTTTGGGGCTCAAATCCCTCCCGGGTAATTGTCGGAATGGATTCTGAAATGTACTTAAACTCACTAAAATTATAAAATTGAAGAATTTTATGTGTATAATACATTATAATATAATCATAAGCAGAACCAATCGAACTCCCATGGCTGTTATCACTTCCTTCAATCAGATATACAAAACTAATTTTGGACCCTTGGGGAAATGAGAGGTAGTTTTCCCCAAATGCTATGAAATTAGACCCAATGGCTACCAATTATCAGTTACATACCATTAAACCCATAATATAATTTAATTACAGTTCATTCATTCATAAATCATCAATGGCGCACACATATATTCGATTCCATCAATATTGCAAGAGTTTACAACAAGGTATTGGGGAAATGGAACTGTTTCTTCAATATTGGACAATAATACATGAGATATATTGGATTTTTGACCTGAGAGATTTATGAAATTAAATAATATATCATTTACATAAGAATACAAATAATTTAGCAATATAATCTCCCTCAAAGATATGAATAGCTCACCAAGTGCGCCTCACTCCATAGAGCTGAAATATGGTGAGAAAACTTGAGGTGAATGGAAGAACAAGGTGATATTGAGATGTCCATGAAATTCCTGTATCATGCACCTAAAAATAAGACTCCATTAAATCTCCATGAAATACTTGAGTGGCCTTTCCAAACACCAACTAGGATGGGAATCTTTCACCCTCAAAATTGGCTTAAGCAAGAAAACTAGTCATCCACTAGCTCTCACAATTCACAAATGAGAAAAATATTCTTCTCATGGATAATCCCTGTATTTTATAAACAATATTATTATTCTAAGATTCCAAATCCATCCATAAACCAAATCCAAGTCAAATTGGTGTCACTGCTCAAGCTATGCCATGTGGCCTCTCTCTTCACCTTCTTTGTTCTCCCAAATTTGAGTAGGAGCCTCTTGGACGTCTCCAACTCCAAAATTTGACCTCTTAGATGCTCGATTCAGTCCTGAAATGTCAGTATGTCAGAATGTCAGCCTTTATATCTGAATTGTTCCATAACTGTCATAGAATATCCATCATTGGTGTCATAGATGTCATAAATGTAAGAGGAATCTAGCCAACTGTCCATGAAACTCCCATTTGGATCTTCCTCTCCTATGTAAGTTAAAATTCATCCCAAATTTGGCCTATGAAGTATATGGAAAAGTATATTAACCTCATAATCCATCCCAAAACATTAGGATTCCCATAGATTCAAAATTACAAGAGGAGAATTCCATTTAACATATGAATTCTAGCTTGAGTGGGCCCCATAGTCTCCATGTGTCTCCATTCTCCATAGCCATTTCAATTTTATATTTTATTTATTTAATAAGCTACATTATTAAATATTTATCCTCTTCTAATTTCTAAACATCATTTATTATCCCCCTTATTCCAAATCTCAAAGCTTCCACCCCCAGCCTAGGAAACTAGTGATTTTCCTCCTTGGTAATTATTTGACTTTTAGCATCCCTTTGACAATGTTCATGAATATGGAAAATGTGATTTGGAAATTGTGACCCAATGAAAAATTTCAGACATTACAGCGGTGGCACCACTTATTGTTCAATGAGAAAAGGAATTACACATAGGGGTAACGCTCATTGACCACAAAGAAAGTGTGGTGGTGGCCAAAGGTATGAGATCACTCATCCTAACCCATTCCCAACTTCATAACTTGAGGATTTCAGGAAAATACCGATACTGAGGTCTCATTATATGATGATGACGATAAATGTGTGTAACAAATCGGTAAACTATATTGAATCTCCCTTCACATGTGAATAATTTTGTAATAACAAAATGCTGGATCACCAAATTGACACTCTTTGCACCTCTTTAAATCCTCCATATACACCTTTGATCTCTTAATTTTATCCCTTTTTATCCCATAAATCCTTTTATGTTTTCACATATCTAGCCAAATACTCAGCAAGTATACTAAGGTATGATAATTCATCAAAATCCTTTAATTTCCTAAGATTTAATGCTTAAATATAATTCTTGAAGGATTTGTGACTAATTGTATTTTTGGAGCATACTTTGATTTCTACAGCACACATTGGCATTCAGCAGCAGTTAGATATTATGAATATTCTCCATACATGGCCAGTTCATTCAAACAAAAAACAATCTATCCATCCTAATTTTTGTTGATGACTCATGTACAATCAATGCAATCTTCATCTCTAGGCACTATGTCCCATAGAGATGAAGATATGCTATTAGATGGAAAACCAAAGAATATCTTGAACATGAAGGAATTAGATATGTTTGCATTATGTAAATAGTTGTATCATTAATAGAAGATAGAGTCCATTACTTTAAAATCGGAATTGGTTACCCAAGCTCTCGATCTATAAAAAGCCATGGATCAAAAATGTAAAGAGTAGTGGGTGTGTAGAAAGAGATATGTAGACAGAAAAAGATAGAGATATGTAGATGGAGAATGGATAATGAATAAGAACAATTACGCTGCTTAAATGTTGGTTTTTCTAAATTGAACAGAGGTCAAATTATACAATGTTATTCCTGTTATCTTAAGTAATGATGTATATGTCTCTTTAGATTGTAATCAAGTTTTTTTTTTTCTGTTGTCATTATTTTCTTCATTATAGAATCATGGTTGTAGCTTAGAAGTTAGTCTCCAAGTCGTTTAAGGACTTGTGGCTTTCTTGGCAAGGATTCACCAAGAAGACCATAAGCCCTTCTTTTGTAAATCTAGTTCTTATATAGAATAGATATGTTAATTGTTATTTTCTGTTTTTATTAAAAGAGAGAACTGTAGTTAGTAATATTGTTAAGTGGGTGTAAAAATAGATTTACACATGTTTGAAATCAGTCAACTTATTGTGTGATAATTGTGGAATAATATTTACAGCATTTGTTAGTTTAGAACCGAGCTCGGATATTAGGATAGATTGATCTAAAAGCATTTTGAATACTTAATTTTGTAGATTTGATTTGTTTTGTTGTAGATTCAAATTCTAGTTTAAAGTCATACATTGAGTTTGTAAAACTAGGTTCCCAAATGAAATAAACTTAATTGAATTTTCTTCTAAATTATAGAATATGTAGATTGCATCCATTTTTATTATGATTTAAGTTTGAAGTTAATTTAGTTCTGTCTTTAAGATTAATTGCATATATTTATTCTGCAAATTACATTTATTTTATTGTAGTCTTAAAATACAAGTTAATTTAGGAATAGTTTCAATCACAGAAGCAGCCCATTTTAAATATTAAGGTGAATAAGTAAGCTCTACACTAATATTAAATTTCTTAAAAGACAATTCACTAATTTAATAAGATCTTTGAAGTATTAAACTTTCATAAGTTCACTTTTTGTCACTTACTCTGTTTTCTGTGTTAGTATGTAGTTTATGTTTATTTAGTGCTAGTTCACTTTCTGTTACTTACTTTGCTTTCTATGTTGATATCTAGTTTTTTGCTTATTTAAGTTTCTGAATTATGTTAGATAGTTCTTATTATTTTATGTTTCAGTATTAGAATTGTTTTGAAGATAGTTTGAAAAGTATTTCCATTTCTACAATTAGGATAGAACATAAATTCGAATGTTTTATAGGTCTTAGATGTGAGAGTATTTAGTTACTATTAGGATTTTACATTTGAATTAGTTTGAGGGTTGGTAGATTAGAAATCTTAGTATTAATCATTTTTAATAATCCCTAGATTAGAGTATTCATCTTAGAGTATATTAGATTAGGTTAGGCCCTAATCTTTCATATAGAGTGTTTGCATCTCACAAGCTACCTTCCTGGGTTGACAAATTAAGTGTTGTATTATATAGTCCATATTTTGACCAACATTTTGGCGCCGTTTCCGGGGAGGTGCTAAAGGGATTGGAGTCTAGGTAGATAGGATTCTTTTACATTACACAACAAGGGGGAGGGGAGAACGGTAAGACGAGAGGTAAGAACCTGCACATCCACTATAGTGGGGTGCCCCAAAGTCTTGTTGTTCCTTTTCTGCACAAGTTTGTTTTTATGTAAAGTTTGATTTATCTAGGGTATGTTTCCCTTTCTGCAGATATTTATATAGATTACTCTCACATAGTTTAATTTCATGCATATATGTTTTATTTTTAAAATTTGAGTTAGTTTCCTTTTCGGTAGTTACTTTTGATGCAAGTGTGTTTTTCCTTTTTAATAGTATGCAAGAGTGCTTTTTCTTTAGCAAAAGTAAGATTTATTTCAAGTAGGAATGCTTTTTTAGTTTATGATTTCATAGTATAAATTTGGATTGCCTTCATTTCAATATTAGTTTTTGGTTGCATATTATATTATTTAAATATTGGGCCAGTTTCTTTGCTTCTAAGTAATGACTGCATTTGATTTCGTGCATGCATAATTTTTCTACAAATAGTTTAATTTAGTTTTTTTTTTAAATTGAACTTTAAAAACATTTGGGTGCTGTAAGAACCATCTTACGGACCCACCTGTGAAGCAGGACATTTGAACCAGTACGAGCTTAAGGATGTTCAAAAATTTGTTTAGTAGAGAAGGGCTTATTAATGCAAAGGGTTTCTTTAATCCTTGTTGCAGTATCGGGTCCATATCTAGAGAAGAATCCATCTTCCAAAGTGGGAAGCAAATCCATAAGTATCCTTAGCATGAATATCTTCATCTATACATTTCCCCTTCCTCATTTGATGAGAGAACTCAAGAATCATGGAAAGTAGCTGAAGAAGAAGAACAACTAGAACATGAAATTACAGAGTTTCTTGCTTTCTTGGTACCAGAGGAAGAATGTCAACTTGGATTAAAGGATACTAAAGAAGAAAGCCAAGCTAGTCAAGAATCTATTATGTCATGGATTGGATCAGTTTTCCAGTATAATCCTGTTACTCTTCAACATTTTTTGAAAACCAGATCATATGAGAAGTCGGTTCCTCATGTCATGGTATTTGTTCATATACATTATGTGAATAAGAATGTCTTAGAAATCCTGATTCGTAGGTGGTTACACTAGAAGTACTCATACACTTGAAAGAATATTTCTACTTCCAATAGTATAGGGTAGTCTAGGAATTAAAAAATAAAAGAAAGATAAAAAAGTAAAGAGAAAAATAAAGCTCTACTGTGAAAACCAGTTGTCTGGCACCGTCTAGCAAGGGTCTAGTTAGAAAACCAGGTGACTGGCTGGCTAGGCTCCATAATAAATTTTTTTGGTGATACTTCATTTCTAAAAAAAAATCTTTTGTTCTGTGCTCAGCTGGATGATGGGATATTTATTAAGGCTCTGCTTCCAACAAGTTTCAACCCATCTACTTCAAAACATTTTCTGGGTCTGAAACTTGAGACATTTTGTAGGTACCCTGGAACCTGCATCCCTTAATGGCAGGAATCCTTGTCATTTGCTAAGGAAATCCATTAATGTTTCTTGGCAAGTGAATTCCATATTTCATTTGACTCCAACAAATCTATTCATGATTGTTAGGATGTACCAAGTGCCTTGATTTCCATTAACATTAAGGGTGGAATATATTGCATTGGTTAAGAACTCTCCTTATTGGTTGGTAATCCAATGATTTCTATCTATGTTAGACATCAACAAATCTATTCACATAGGTATATTAGCACAAGGGAAGGACATGGATGAAGACCTTGCAGTTCTTTACTATGTGATCATGGATAGTTCTCAGTAGTTACAGCTTTCATTTTGGGTACGGAGCAGTCTATTCCCCTATTTTCTACATAAATACAGTAACATTCAACACAATGGACAGCCCATCAAAATAAATAGTCTCATTTTTATAGAAGCACAATCTTTGGGAGAAAAGCAAGAGCAACATGTCACAGAAACTCCATTCTGTCACAGAAATGACAACATGCAGCAGCAACTCCTGACATCCAAAGTATTTCTGAAGAACTTGGTCCTGTAAGGTAACATTGATCTAAGGTAATGATCCTTTCTTTGAAATATGTTTTTCCATTAAATTTAAGGGAATTTTAACATGGATTATACCTACATACTTGCTAAGCCTATGCCATCATATGATTTATACCATACTCTTTCTTATGATTGTCATTTTAGTTGTCATCATACTTTTTCGAATATAGATCCTTTTTACCCTACCTCTGTCTGTCATTATTTGATAACCATCCTTATATCTTATAAATAAATATTCATCTCTATGACACATAGTTCCTAGAGATGAAGATATTATCACCTTAAAAATATATGATTATGTTCTTCTATCCATGTAACCCTCGATTCATTCCTTCATGCTTTCCTACACAACATTTCATAATTGCACTAGCAATTCAAATTTTTCATAAACTTTTCTATGCGCCATACATTGTTAAGTATGAGGATTATCAATTCTTCTTATACCCACAGCATTAGAAGCCTCAAGAACTCTATTGAAAATTCGTTATTCCCTTATTCAACAGTCCTCATCATTTTCCCAGTTTCTGTTTCATCTTCTGTTTTTCATCCAAGTTACAATCTCAAATAAAATTATGGGGCAGAAGGGAGCTGCACGCCATGAGCTAAGTTTTGTCTCTGTATTAGAAGGTTTTCTTGAATTCGATGTATGCAAGGAAATATTTGAAGGCATATGGTATCAATTTTTTCAAACATTTCGGGGGCATGATGACAAAATTACATTGAAATTTTTCCAGGGATTTGATGGGAAAGTTATGCACATTGGAAATTTTATCATGGTAGTTTCTGAGAAAATAGTTTCCTGTTCCACTGCTCTGCCTCGTTGCGGGAAGCATTGGTTTAAAAATAAACCCATAGAGCATGCAGTCTGTACTAGGTTCTTAAAAGAAGAACATCAGTCTGCGATATAGAAGAAAGGTTTTCCTTGATATTGGATGCAGGATGAATGGAGTAATGTGCTCTATGTATTACAAAAATATATGACTTGTGAAGGAAGGTATGTCACCACTCTGAATTATCATATTCGCCTACTTTTTCATTTTGAAGTAGAACTAGAAATGAATTTCCCTTATTTCCTATGCAAGAGTTTAGCTAAGATGGCAAGAAGGGTTCAAAATCATTTTGGTAACCCTTATAAAAGTCTCTATCATCACGGGTTGGTCAAAATTCTCATTGAGGATGAGCTGCGTCTTCAAAAGGATAATTGGGAAAATTTTGTGGATAGAATTCAGGGTCTCCCTTCATCCACAAACCCTAATTCTACACACATTCACAGTTCTCCTTAGCCTAAAGGTCGTGATTTAGAATTCGTTCCTAACCTAGAGCTAGAATCGCCCCTAACTGAACTTTTCTCTTCTGTATTACGAAAATCCAAAAGAAAACGACCTCAGCCAAAAATCCCCAATGTCGCAGAATCCACACTGTCATGACAAACCACCAGAAGTATGACAAAACATCTTGTTAAACCCTCTAATCCAACCCTAAATATACGACCATCTATTTTTTTGATCTAGAAGAATCCCCTGACTCAGAGCCAAGTGTTCCTGAGAAAAATACTCCAAGTCCACTTCCTCCATCGCCTCCTCAGGAATTTGATTTTGCATATAATGATCAATCTCTTCTTGATTTTGACTTTGAACCTGTAAACCATGATCTGCATGAAAATCCTCATGTTCCAGACTATGGCCATGTAGAATATAATCCTGAACTATTTAACCCTCAACAGTTTGACTATCGGTCTCTTGATGATAATTCACCTACACAAGAACCATGTGATGAACATATACCTGAAGTTTCTGCCACTTCAGCCATTCCTTCTGTAATTTCCCAACTACAGAATAAAAATAAGAATATTAAGAAGCTAAAATAAGTACTAAAGTCATATGAACAAGCCCAACAAGAAAAAGACCTATTTCTCGCAGAATCTGAGAAATACAATGAGCAATGGAGAGAATGATAGTCTTAAGCTCCTACAGAAGAATGAGAAATTGAAGGGAAAGCATGACAAAGCAGTTGTAGGTATTAAATCCTTCATAAATTAGTGAGGAATTGGAGAGTTGAGACCTTTAAGCACTTGTCACATATCAATATGTTAAATAAGAAATTGAAGAAGCGATCAAATCCAGCTGGTAGAAACTTGAACATTGTGGTCAATGCAACATAATCCTTGTCAGTGATATTAAAACTTAGTTTTGAAATTTTGAAGACTCTATTAGGTATGTTTGCATGAGGACATGCAAATACATAGGCGTGGGAGTAAGAGAGTTGCCAGAAAATAGGCTAGTAAAGAATTGGATATCATTTTTGTCAGCAAGGTTGGAAATCAGTTTTGAAAATTTTTGAGATTTTGGAAAGACATGTTTGCATGAGGACATGCAAATAATAAGGTGTGGGATTATGTTGGCTCACCAAATTGACACTCTTTTCACCTCTTTACATCCTCCATTTACACCTTTTATCTCTTCATTTTATCCTTTTTAATCCCATAAATCCTTCTATATTTTCACATATCTAGACAAATACTCAGCAAGTATACCCGGTGGATGACATTGCACCAGGAAAGAAACCAAATGGTGTCGAATTAAACCAATGTATTCCATACCGTGCACTCAAATATGGGTATTAGACACTCTGAATGACACTTTTTTCTAAGGTACCATAGTGGCCTGCATAGGTACATTCAGTCGGAAATGGATTTCTTAGACATGTCCTTACTAGGATCAACTTACTGATATGTTGTCAAGATCGAGCAAAAGTTTAAGAAAAATAGTAAGAGAGATTTTGGGTCTGTAAATCAATAGTAGAAGTTGAGAAAGAGTGGCCCTAATTCACAAACAAAAAAGAAAATCAAGGATGGCCAAAGTCCCAACAACCGTTCCAATCTGTAGACAAAGAAGGGTAATGGAAAATCAAAGAAGGACATCGGTAAGTGGTGCGAGTTCCATAAAATACTCTGGCACAACACTGATGAATGTCACTCAAAACAATCATTGTTTCCTAAGAAAAAATCCCAAATTCATACTCTGACTAAAACACCAATGCGTAGAAAGAAAGGGGAAAGTAGATCATTGACACGAAACATAGTGTCACCATCGCAACTACAAATATACAACTAGAAGAGTCAGATGATCTAGAGGAATGGGAGTGCATCTTCCATTCGCAACTATGGGTGTAGGGGACTTCACTAAATTTCATTGTTGATAGTGGAATTCAGAAGAACCTCCTATAAGCCGAGGTCGTCAAAATATTGAAGCTTCTAATGGTTCCACTTCCCCAACCCTACAACATTGGCTTAATGATCCAGGGACGAAACAAATGCATCATTCAACAGTGTCACCTTTCCTATGGCATCAAGCCATTCAAATATGAGGTAATGTGTGATTTTTTCCCGCTTTAACTTTGTGATGGTATTTTAGGACAACCATATATGTGGAAATTTCATGCTATGTATGATTCTAGAACTTGAAGTGTCCTTATTACTTTGGGAAAGAAACTCTGCTAGATACCAGAGACACTTTCTACTACTACAGTTTCTCTCATCATAATGAAGAAATGCATCAAGGTAATCTCTCAGAAAATGAAATTTATACTCTTAATGGTTCGTTCTAAGGGTAAATGAAATATCACAACAACATCGACCACCTCCACATAGAACCCTTCTACACTGTCAGGTCAATCATTCCATTGATTTGATCCTTGGTGCCCCTTTACCTAATGGGACATGGGAATCCATCTCCATGGATTACATGTCAGGACTACCTTCAACTAAGCATGGTAATAACTGCATGTTTGTGGTTGTGTATTGCTTCTCTAAGATGTCCATTTTGATAGCTTGCAAGGAGAGTATCATTGTCAAAGCCACTACTAATCTCTTATTCGAGTGTGTTTGTGTTCATTTTGGGATACCACAGACCATCATTTTAAATAGAGATAATAGGTTCTTAATGAATTTCTGTTCTATTCCATGGTCATTGATGGATACCAAGCTCACCCAATTGACTACCTTTCACCCCTAGATGGATGGACAAGTAGAGGTAATCAACCAGATGATTTTGCATATTCTGAGAATGTACAATTATAAAAATATGCACACATGGGATGAGAACCTTCCTTATGTTCAGCAAATATATAACATATCTCTTCAAATCTTTATCATTCATGGCACTTTTTAGGTGTGTCTGTGTTTTGAACCATTGGCCCCAATCGATGTACCTATGTCCCTTGTATCCACACAAGCGGAATATTCTCGTGCTTAGGATGAGGTTGATAAGGCCACCAAGTTTTTTGAATGAATCCAACACATACGCCAATAGGTCCATGCCACATTTTCGAAAACTCCAATACTAATTACAACCATCGACATGACTAGCATCATGTTCCACACAAGTTCTAGGTGGGGGATAGGGTTTGGTTGCATTTGCAGAAAGAGTGGCTCACTAGACCCCATCGCAAAAAAATTCCACTTCTATATGGGTCATACACCATCACCAAGGAAGTTGGTGATAATTCCTTTGAATTAAGAATTCCTCTACTCCTTAGCATGCACCCAATATTCAATATAGAGCTCCTTGGACCATATTTTGCACTGTTGTTGAACACCTCATAGGTGGAAGAAAAAGTGACACTTACAAAGCTTAATCTTGGATACATGGAACAATAAACCATTAATCATATAATGGATACACATTCGGTTCAGGTACACAGGGTACTCCCAAAATACTGAACACCTTGAGCAATCACTTCACACAAATATATCACAGATCAACACACCGATGTTTGTCACGTGGTTAAAACCCTTAAGAGGGAAACAGTCCATTGCCCCATCCAAATAGATACTTGGAGCAATTTATTATGCAAAAGAAGGAAAGTTACATGAGCTTCTCATAATCAATCAACTAGCCAAGGACCCTCCATGCTCTTTAAATAGAGATCATGGACCAATCGGGTGTTAAGCCATGGATCAATGGTAGGTATGATCTAAGAGAAGTTGAATGGTCGGATCACTCTATGTCTAGAACATATCGTGACCATCGGATTAGAATATTTACAAATGCATACTAAAGAAACACACTTTTACCTAACGGATATATTACACAAGTTGATCTTAACTAACTCCTAAGTCTCTAAATATCGTAACATCCCCCCTTAAGAACAACTTGGGATAGGATTGAAGGATTTACAAAAGTGACACTATTAGGAGAAGGAAGGAGGCATTAGATCCTATCCCCCCTTAAGGACACATTCTTGAACTCCTAACATAGACCGAAGTTTAGAAAACTTCACTTCTGTAAGAGACTTGGTGAATATGTCTACAACTTGATCATCTGTAGGGAAATAGAACACTTCAATAACACAATCATGAACAAGATTTCTGATGAAGTGCATGTGTAGCTCAATGTGTTTGTTGCACTGATGTAGAACTGGATCTTTGGCAAGCTTGATGGCACTTTTATTGTCGCATCAAAGTGGAGTAGGCTGTTATTGCTCGAATCCAAACTCTGAAAGGATCTATCAAAGCCATAAAGATTCTAGACTGGCATTAACTACGGCTCGATATTCTGCCTCTGCTGAATAAAGAGCAAGAGCTTGTTGTTTCTTACAAGCCCAAGTGATAGGTCCAGATCCTAGACTAAAAACATAACCTGCAGTAGAATTTCGATCATCAGGATCACCGACCCAATTTGAATTAGTGAAACTAGCCAACAAAGGTTCCCCCCCCCTATACTATAATGAATCCCAAACTGCATTGTACCTCGAATATATCGAAGTATTATTTGTGCTGCTTTCCAGTGACTTTCATGAGGAGTTTGCATATAATGGGAAACACGACCAATGGTAAAGGAAAGGTCTAGATGGGAATGAGTCAAGTATAAAAGACTACCAACAAGCTAACAATACAAGGTGGCATCTACTTCAGGGGAAGTACAAGTGATAGAAAGTTTGACTCCAGGATGGAAGGGAGAAGGGGCTGGTTTACAATCTTCCATGTGGAAGCGACGAAGAAGGTCACAAGCATACTTAGACTAGGAAAGAAAGATTCCTTCTTTGGTTTGCAAGACTTGGAGACCAAGAAAATAATGCAAATGTCCTAAGTCTAACATTTCAAAATTTTGCTTAAGACTGGATTTCACATGGGTTATAAGTTTAGGGTCACTACCAGTAAGGATAATATCATCAACATAAAGAACAAGTATGATGAGATGGTTTCCTACTTTCTTGGTATAGACATTGGGGTCAGAATGGCATCTAGAAAAGCCAGTGTCAAGGAGAAAGGTATCCATTTTGGTATACCAAGCTCTAGGAGCTTGCTTAAGGCCATAAAAGGATTTCTTAAGGAGAAATACAAGGCTAGAGTTATCCTAAACATATCCAAGAGGTTATTCCATGTAAATTTCCTCTTGTAATCACCATGTAAAAAGGAAGACTTGACATCCATTTGATGGACTTCCCAGTTATGTAAGGCTCCAAGGGAAAGAACAACGCGAATGGAATTCATTTTTGCGATAGGAGAAAAGGTTTCATTGTAGTCAATCCCTTCAACTGGGGAAAAACCTTTGGCAACTAACATTTCCTTAAGTATTTTAACACTTCCATCTAATGCATACTTAATTTTGTAGACCCATTTACATCTGACAAGTTTTTTTCCTTTTGGAATAGGAACAAGATCCCAAGTATTGTTCCCCATTAAGGAATGATATTCTTCATCCATAGCTACATCCCAATCTGGATTTCCTGAAGTTTCTACAAAAGTTTCTGGATCATGATTCTCGAAAACTTGAGCCAAAAGAGAAGAGGCTTTCTGAAACTGAGAACGTGTTCGACGTTGATCTCTAGGATCACCGGCAAGATCACCAGCTGCTTCACATGTTGAATAGACCCATCGAGGAAGCATTGGTGTTGGTGCAATTGGAGGAACATGAGAAGGTAAAGGTGGATTTTCATCCTCACTGTCATCATCAGAAATTGGAGTTGGAAACCTGTAAAGGAAGTTGGAAGAAGAAGAAGAAAGCACAATTGTCAAATCAGGATCACAGGCCAAAGATGGCAAACCCACCAAAGTTAGTCTCATAGACCAAGAGATTTTCATCAAATTTAACATCTCTTCTAATGATTATATCATGAGAATGTGGCTGGAGAATTATATAACCTTTTACATCTTCTGAATATCCAACAAATATGCACTTTTCACTTTTAGGCTGCAATGCTTTCCATTTTTCATCCGAAATGTGAGCCCATGCTTCACAACCAAACACATGAAAGTGACTTACATCTGGTTTAATTTTACTCCATGCTTCTTCCATTGTTATACCTTGTAAAACTTTAGTGGGTGTGCGATTAACTATGTAATTTGCACAATTTATGGCCTCAGCCCAATATTGAAGACTTAGTCCCTTAGATTGGATCATACAATTATCCATTTCTTTTAAAGTGTGGTTCTTCCGTTCAGCTACACCATTTAATTATTGTGGTGTATATGGAATAGTGTGTTGTTGTTGGATTCCTTGTTCAGTGCAAAAAGTAGTGAACTTGTTGTTAACATATTCTCCTCCATTGTCAGATCTTAACTTAATAATTTGATGACTAGATTGTTTTTCAACAAGGGACTTGTAGGCCAAGAACATGTTAAATACTTCGCTCTTAAGTTTTAGGAAGTAAACCCAACTACATCTGGAGTATTCATCAATGAAAGTTAAGAAATATTTGAAACTAGAAAAGGATGTAGATGGAAGAGGGCCACACAAGTCACTATGCACACGATCCAAGGGAATTGAGGCGTGCCAAGAGGCACGTTTGTCAAAACTTTCTCGATGATGTTTTTCGAGTACACAACCGAAACAAACACCATCCTTGCAAGATACCATCGAAATACCAGACACCATATTTTATTCACATAGTTGTTGCAATGAGCGATAATTTAAGTGACCAAATCGCTCATGCCAAAGTTTGCTCAAGTTATCACTATGAGCAACAAAAATTGAAGGAAAAGGTGATGACCCAAAGTTTTTAAATTTGTACAACCTGGTAATATCATCAACAGTTCCTACAACACTTAGAGATCTATCATAACCAACAAATATTTGCTTGGTGTTAGATTCATGCATAGTATAAAAGATGGCTTGATCCTTAGCCATATGATAAGATGCTCCAGAATCAATGAGCCATTCAATTGAAGTAGAAGAAGAAGATGCAGTATAAGAGTAACCAGAAGCACAAAGTGCATGTCCATGAGAGGTTGATTATGAAGAAAAATCTAGGATGATGTGGTGCTTCTTCATTGCTGCTTCCAAGGCTACCATCTTCTTGAAACACTTAGATTCATCATGATTATCTTTCCCACAAAAATTGCAATTACGTTCAGTATTCTTTCCTTTTGGCTTGGATCCTTTGTCATTTTTTAAAGAAGGAGTTGACTGAGAGGGTTTGGGACCCTTGTTGTTTGGCTTATTATTGTGAAAATTTTGTTTCTTGGGAGGCTTGGATTTTTCTTTTTGTTGGGACAATAAGTCTTTCCCAGATGTATCTCCATTGTTAATTATTCCAAGATGAATGAGCTTATCTTGCTCTCTAATTAAGGAATCACAAAAGTATTCAAGACTAGGCTCTTGATAGCTAGCTGCAGTCAAGAATTCTTTCATGGAGTAGAATGTAGATACAAAAATAGAATACGCAGGTCCAAGTTTGGAAAGAATATGATAAATATATTGTTTGTCTTCTTTTTTAATCTTGCATTCTACACATAAGAGTCTAAGAGTTTTATACTTAGATAAATAGTCTTGAATGCATGAAAAAACATTTGGATTCAAGGAAATCAACTCATTCTCAAGTTGATGACCCCGAATTTCATTGTGTTTACCAAACACAAATTCCAACTTTTCCCAAGCTTGATCAGGTTCATCAATTCCAGATATGTGGAATCATAGATCAGTAGAGATTGACATACCAATCAATCCACGAGCTTCATCACATCTATTTTCCCATTTAATTTTCTTATCATCATCAGTGGGTTCTATTTCTTTCCCTGAGGTTATCCTGAAAATTCCCCTACTTTGTAGAACATCTTCGATACGAGATTTCCATGAGAAATAGTTAGAACTTGTAAGTATAATATCACAAGGGGCGGACATACTATAAATTAGTGGCTAAAAGAATAGAAAATTACTATTTGGATGCAAAGATCTCAAAAAAATATGTGGTTTTAAAAAAAACGGCACTGAAAACTGATTCTTGATGATGAAGTTATGCTTGATCAAAGAAAATGTTGAAGATGTCCCCAATAGTGACATGACAGATATTAACTTGACCAACTAAAAAAAGAACCTCCCTCTTCTTAATAAGACTTGAACTCAAGACCTATTAAGGAATAAATCAACTTTGGACCAATTGAGCTAAGTTTTAAAGGTACGTAAAATAATGGAAAGAGGAAGGGGCTTTTTTTTCTTTTCTTTTTTTTACTCTTCTCTCTCGTTCTCTGTGCTTGCCCTTTTTTTCCTACAAATCACAAAAAGAACGAAAAACAAAAACAAACCAAAAAAAAAATTCTGCACAATGGGGTTAGATCTTGGTTAGCTTACCCAAAAATTCTACGTTTTCAATTTTTCTCGCTATTTTTGATTTGTCGTGATCGCACAAGGTGCACGACAAAGAGCATACGTAGCCGAAAATACAAGAAAAATACTTTCCCTTTCTGTTTCTGATTCGCCGCGATCGCATAAGGTGCATGGAAAATAGCATACACAACCAAGGAAGGAAACAATCTGAGACTAAAACAATAAATATATAATAATAAAACTGATAAAATATGAGAGATTTAAAAAAAATTTAAACAAATCCGTAACTGTAACATTATACTTTCAGATTTACCGAAATGGGTGTTTCTGGATCAACCGGAAATGGTTTTCGGTGAAACAAAAACTATTTTCCAATGGAAACAGTGCTCTGGATGCAATGGAATAGCTCCCATGAGCCACAAATTCATAGAAACTCCAAAACCAGAAAACCTTTTAAATTTTCGACAACACCGGTTCCAGATCTTGATCAAAACCGAAAGCGGCTCTTCATAAACGCTCTGATACCATGTTCGGGTACACAGGGTACTCCCAAAATACTGAACACCTTTAGCAACTACTTCACACAAATAGATCCTAGATCAACACACTGATGTTTGTCATGTGGTTAAAACCCTCGAGAGGGAAACAGTCCACGGCCCCAACCAAATAGCTACTTGGAGCAATTTATTATGCAAAATAAGGAAAGTTACATGAGCTTCTCATAATCGATCAACTAGCCAAGGACCCTCCATGCTCTTTAAATAGAGATCATGGACCAATCGGGTGTTAATCCACCGATCAATAGTAGGTATGATCTAAGAGAAGTTGAACCGTCAAATCACTCTATGTCTAAAACATATCGTGATCGTCGGATTAGAATATTTACAAATGCATACTAATGCATACTAAAGAAACACACTTTTACCTAACGGATATATTACACAAGTTGATCTTAACTAAATCCTAAGTGTCTAAATATCCTAACACATTGTAGATAGGTTTTTACCCCTACTACATGCAAAAGAATATCCCTTCTGTCAAAGGGACATAAGGGTAGAGTTCAAAATGGAGGATCTAGATGCAAAACAAACTGTTAGTAATATAAAATAAACAAACGATAACGACTAAGCTAAAAACTTAAAATAAAAGACAAAATATTATACCCATGTTTGAAGTGGGCCATTGTGCCCTGATCTATGGATATGGGCCACCTCTCCACAGGTTGTATGGTATGGAGGAGACCTCAATGTACGGGATGGGGAATGGCATGGCTATCAAATGGTGGTTGGATGGTGTGAGTATCTTGAGAAGAGTGGTTTCTCAATGTACTCACTCATTTGAATAATGAAAAAAAGGGCATCGAAATCTTGATGATGGGGACCTCCACATTCTTTTTATAATGATTTATTGGCCTTTTTTTCTTTTAGGGTTTTGGAACCCTATTTAGTATTTTTAGCCCCTTTTCTGGTTTTTATCTCTATTTTTGGTTTTTAACCTCTTTTTAATTTTTTTGAGCTTTTTGAGAGAAACTAAGGGTAAACCATAGGTGTTGAGGTAAAAAATAAGGAGAAAATGATAAGGAAATGGTTTCTATATATAGTTTAGGTTATTTGAGCAATTTTTTGCGTTAACATATTGCCCCCTAATGTGTGAGGGCATGAGCTCAGTGTATGGCTAACAGACATCATATGATCATTGGGATAGTGGAGAGACCTGCAAAGAAGCGGTGCTTCATCGATTGAGACACGGTGGATTTTGGTTTTCTATTAATATTGGTTCCCAACATTGGGTGAGATACAAAGAATATGTGATGTGTATATGGATGAGGAGGGCATACCCATGATCATAAAAATGTCAAAATAATAAATAATGGGATCAAGGATCCAAAATATAGGAGCCAGTCATATACAATTTCTTGTTACATAATGGTGTCCTCAATGAGAGGCTGACTTGTAATGCTGATCTAAAGGTATGATACATAGGACCCATGGCATTCTCATGGAATGCTATATATTCACAAAAGATGTTCTATTGAATTTGGAATTTGACATAACTATAGGGACTCATTGACTGAGAGTCAGATTCTCTGTGGTACAATATGTTGCATCAATTATGAATCTATACAGAAGCACTGCTATGGGAGTTTCTGAACACTGTTTCCAACACAACCTGGACACCACAAGGGACATAAACCTATCTAGGTCCCTTAATAGATTCACCAATGTGCTAGATTCATGTGACAACTGAGGTCTTCGACCAAATAATGTACGAACCAATACCCTGTACAAATCTCAACGGTGCAATGATGTAGTTGAAGTCGAGCACATGAGACACAACCATCCCGAGAGGCACTAAGGAATCCTCTCAAGTGGTCCAAGGAAATCATCATTGAGGTGAATGACACCAAGATATAGGGACCTCTGGGTATATCCTATGGAATAGATGTGTTTTCGTCGATAGAGGGAGACCTACAACTAATCAAGGAAATAAGGTTTCCTTGACAAGAAGTGCGAGGGGGATAACCAAAGTTGCGGGACAATATAGGGACTGGAACACTAGTTGGGGGTATAAGGGAAGTGGGAGTATGGAGGACTCAAAATTCCTTTATTCAGAGTATGACGACAGGGCTAACCTGGAAGCAAATGAAAATGACTCACGGGGAAGGTATCATAGTTATAATACCGGGAAAGTAGCTGCAGATGGGAAATATTATGACAAGAAACTGGACTAGAGACATTCAGGGGATCAAAGGAAGACTCATCGTAGAATACTCTGAACAAAGGCAACCTAGTGGGGGAATGTTGTCAAACTGTAACATATGGGGTGGCATCAAAAGGCACCATTATATTGGCATGATCTCGTGGATTTTTAGCAAGCCCAAGAAAGTAAATGCTCGATGGTGTTTTCAATTTTAGAGAGTCTGAAAACATGAAGAAGACTCCATTGGGGTCTCTTTTTATTTGATAGTCTCCTTTGTCCAAAAAAGGATAAAAAGTATACATAGGAGAGCTCTCCCACCCTTGTTGGGGGATAGGAGACGTCTTTACCATTGGTAGTCCAATCAGGCCAAAAAAGGTTAAACTTACACTGACTAGACGGTCATTCAAATACTTTTACGAGCATGAATGAAACCAAGTTTGCTCAGCGATATTTTCTTGATGAGAAGGCTAGAAAATAGCTTAAAGACAACCCATGATGATATTTTTTGTAAAGTTCGGTCCCAATGCCTGAGAAAGCATAAAAGGATGCAAAGGGAAATGTTATTGGCCTAAGTGTGCCCAAGATGGTCCTTTTCTTATGGTAGTATACATAGCCCAAAAAAAAAGATAAACGAGGCTACATAGACGCCCTTTCAAATACTTTAATGAGTGTGAAAGGAAGAAAGTGTGCTCAATGATCTTTTCATTCATTTAGGAGTCAGAAAAGAGCTTAATAGAAAATCCGTAATGGTCAACCAGGAAAGGGGGAAGTGTTCGATATATGTACCAAGGTTATGTTGTTAACATGGATGAGGAGTGTAAATGTAGAACACTAATGATTCCCCCTTGCAGGACGATGCAGTATGGATGGAGTGGATGGCTCGTGAACACACCAATATATACAGAGGAAGACTCGTGTTAAGGATCACAAATCAGGGTGACTTACCTGAAATGGTCTGGAAAATCATGGTTTAAATGTGAGACAAGGGTCTCGTCAAAAGACAGAGGATGGAAAAATGAATCCAATGGAGAAAATGGTGTCCCAAACAGACTCCGGATGGCTCTACAGTTTGCGAAAGAAAAGCAGACCCAATGAAGCCTATAAATAGGGGGGACCACATGAAAATTGTCATTGTTATTGTTCAATGTTGAATTGAAGTGGAGTACCCTAGAATTATTTCGTCGATTTCTTCTATTTTGACTGGTGGTTTTTGGATCTACGACTTGCAGGTAAGATACATGCAAAAACCATCCTTTTCAGTGGTTTACTTTCATGGTTTTCTCACCCATGGGGCTTAGGTCGTACTTAAAGGGTTTTTTTGGGCCAGGTTGCACTTTTCAAGGGAAAAGTCATGACCCAGTTGTGCTTTTCAGCCAGGAAGCAGCGACTTAGTTGCACTTGTCGGGAAAATAGGTGCAATCTCAATTTTCTCCTGTTTATCCAAAAGTAGCGACTGAGTCGCGCCTATTCGGACAACAGTAGCGACTGGGTCGCTCTAACTGGCTGAAAAGATGCAACTTAGCCTCTGGGGATGTTTTTGTGTATGTGAATTTTCCTGATAGGGATTTGGTCACTGTGCTAGATGACTTGACTTGTGTGGTAGGAGTGGGACTGTAAAGACTTGCAGAGTGAGGCTTTTCATACTGTAGGTGCACAGGATACGCTATCCCGATGTGGATTGCACAATTTCATCTAGGTTCCCTTGATGAATACCTTGTGACTGATACTTGAGACTTTGGTGAGATTTTGAGATGTTGGGGGAGAGTGCTTCATTATCTAGGGGCATCATCTTGAGATTACGCTGTAGGATGTGTACTTTTTGACTAGGCTCCTGATGCTAGGAGTGATTGATGTTATGACACCAAATATCTCACATGAGGAGACTTTGGATGACCTCTGTGAGAGGCACTATTTTTCCTCTACATATGTGTGGGGATCATATATCCTATTGTGTGATATTGAGAGTCTTTCGAATCGGGCAATTGCAATGATGGTGTTGTGGATCATGGGTTCATCTGGGAA
>LPNX010082115.1:24711-41708 GCA_001517045.1 Pseudotsuga menziesii | reverse complement strand
ATAGTCTTCAGCATTATGTCAAACTTAACATCTGCAGCAGAAGATGAAGCAGAAGGTACATTTTCTTCTTTCCTCCTCCTATCCACATCTCTGTGTTTCGTCTTTCCACTTGCCATCATGTTAGCCTCCACTTCTAGGGCATCAGTAAACATGGCAGCAAGGGTTGTTGATTTCCTCTCCCACAGCGAAAAAGCAAAATCATTATCAAAAGCTCCAGCATAATGCAATTTAGCAGCTGCAGGAGAAGGCTTTATATCCTCTGGAATAGAGTTATAAGCCCTCATGAATCTACTTGAGAATTCGTGAACAGACTCAAAACCTCCTTTCTTGAGACCATTATACTGAGACAAAAGTTGCAGAGGATTCAGTTTATCATCCCACCTATCCAAAAATGCATTCTGAAAGGCCTGAAAATTTACAATAGACCCTTGTGGAAGGTCCTTAAACCACTTTTTCGCCTCTCCTGACAGACTTTGGGAAAATAACCTCATGTTAACATCAGGGTAGTCTACTTCCTCCAAGTCAATGAAGTCTTCAAACTTGGCAACAAGCTGTTTTGCAGTTACATCACCTTCCCCATCAAACAAAGAAATTCTCTGAGAATAATTTTGGGGAAGATCATGTAAAACAGCAGGCAAACGCAAGGGGGAAAACCTAGCGGCCATCGGTCTGGGTGGGTTTACAGGAACTGAAGTGCTTAGAGGATGCACAAAGGCAGATGTTTTGGTTTTAGAGGTCTGTTGCAGGCCACTCCAGAAGGAGTCTAACAAATAGGATTCCACCTTATGAGGATCAAGTTCAGGGTCTTTGAGGTCGGATTCGGATCTAGTTCTCAACAGGGCATGTGCAGTACTGAATCCCCCTTCTGTATCAGTATGAGAATCTGGCGATGATGAGGAGCCAAACAAAGGAAAATCTGCCTGCTCTTTATTCTTTCTTCTAAACAACTTTTCTGGATTCTCAAAACTTTTTAAGATTTCGGTATCAGAGTTACCTCGTGTATGTCTTCTTGAAGCCAGAATGTCGTTCTTGAATTCTAGGACAATTTCACAGTGAAGTCGCCAGGGAAAATACACAACCTTCTTCTCTTTTTGAAATTCCTGTTTGCCCACAGGAACCTCCCTTAATCTTTGTCGTTCTCCCGGGGCAGATATGCACTTTGGTCCCCGGCAACGGCGCCAGTTTGTTAGCACTCAGAATGTACCTAGGTTGTAAAAGGTACACCCCGAGGTAACAACAAAACCACTTTAGGAAGATATTAGTATTCTCTCCCAAAGAGGGATCTTTCAACATGAACTTTACAAATTGCAAGACCAAACGGTAACAATATTTAAAGGTTTATTTATTTGGTTGAAACAATCACATATCCATTGGGCAACGGAGTCATATACATATAAAAAGATTCCCAAAATGCATACACAGGATTTTTCAAAGGCAAGATAATCACATAATTGCAGTCATTTCATTTGTCAGGGTGAAAATAGAAGAAATGAGGGAACAGCCCATCAATACAGAGCGTCTAAGACGAATTCCATATCAACTTTGGTAGAAAAGATCATATAATACCTGAAACGATGAATAGATCATAAGCATATTAATTCTAAACATCAAACACTATGTTCCAGATACGACAGAAAAAACAGAATGGAGCGTTACACAGGGAAAATTACAAATCACACAGAGAAAGAAAGCACGGACTGCAATGTCAATGATACATGAATCTCTGAAAAAGAACTCTCATGCATTCATTTTGGTAAAAAATAAAACAGATATGTTCTCCACAAATTACTTCATCTGATGGTTTCCAACCCCCATCTCATAAAAGAGATACAAATTTATAGATCAAACAATAAGTCTGCCTCCAGCAGATCAATAACAGAATGACCGCCGTAAATTAGAGTTTGTAACCGAAATCCTACACCACTAGGAAGTTGTTACAATTCCATTCCTAACCGATCACAAAGTATGAATCAACTGAATAACAAACTTGGGCCTAACAGCTTCCACGTCTTTGCGCCATCAGCTCCATGTCTTTGCCCCGTCAGCTCTTCGGTACCATGACACCTGTTCTTAGGAGGGAACGATATACTTTGTTTTCCCAAACCTCTCGACAGCTTTCCACTGCTCCGAACTTGGGGTGTCGCACTCCATCATCTCTTGGATGGTCACCTCGAGCTCCATATATGTTTCATAAGATTTCTTGGGTAACCTGGCTCTGATGACGGTGAACTTCTGTAAGACTTTGAAATCTTCCGCTAATATGTCTACAATAGTTTGCCCTGACAGGATTTTTTCCAAGCTATTAAATTTCAAGTGATCCATGCGAGCCCGGACAAGCAGCTGATGATAATGTTCCAGTGAGCGCAACCGACCTTCTTCGTACTAGAAAGACGGCAATCCGTCTTCGAACAACTCTCTAAACTCCTGTCTGAACTCTTTGACTTGCACGACCAACTCGTCGGACTTGTCTTGGATAGTCTTCATCAACTGGTGCTTTTGGATGATCTTCTTCGCAGACAGCACTATTGAGATTCGGTCTTTTATGCCCATGTCGTTCAGCTTTTGGTACGATAGTGAGTTCAGGAAATTTAATGTATTTTGGGCTGTGGAGAGGGGTCTTCTCGCCATGTGTTCATTCACGAGCTTTAGTTTTTGCTAAGCCAACTCTGTCACTGTACACAAATCATCAATAAAACTCAAGTAATGTCAGAATTTAGTAATCTCTATAGTAAGGGTATCCCAAATAATATGCTTTGCCCCTTGAAGGGGGACCTTCCCAATGCATTTTTCCTTTAGCTCCTCGAGCTTCTTCTGCAATTGATTCTTTTCCTGCAAGATCTGTCTTTTGCTTTCACTCATTTTGATTAATTCGGCCTTTACCTTTTCATTCTCAGTCGTCAACTCTCGGATTTCCTCGTCCTTTAAACTTACCTGGGACATGGACACCAACAGGTCATCAGCAGAGAAGTTATCCAGTGGTTTGTCTATTTTCACAATGGAGAGATCCTCATCAGTGGGGGTTTGACTCATCAGCTGCTCTATGATTTCCTTCTCATCATTTTGGTCCTTTTTCAACATGGATATTTGGGACAGCAGTTCCTCCCTTTCGACCTCCCATCTGCATTTTTCCTCCTGTAGCTCGACGGCCTTCCCTTTGTATTCCATCATTTCCTGATGGATTTTCTCCTTTTCTTCTTGCAAGGCCATCAATTCGGCCGATTGGACGTGTTCTAAACTGGGGATCTTTAGTTTCTTCTTGAGGACCTGTAGAGCATTGTCTTTCTCCTCTAACAACTTCTTGACAGCCTGGGTACTGTCAGAGCTAGCGATGTCCATTTGCATTTTTCTGATTTGAATGGCATTTGCTTTGTTCTCGACCTTTTCGTGCTTCAGTTGAACTTCCAACTTGTCTACTAACACTTGCAACTTACTTATCCTCATCATGGCCTGCAACAGGTCTGAATATAGAATGTCGCTGGTTTGCTTATGCAACTGAATCTTGTCTAGAGTACTGATTTTGTCCAGACGGATTTCTATCTCAGACATTTTCTTATCATTCACAATGGCCATTTTGAAAGTATTTTTCTCAGCATCCCTAGCAGCAACTAGGGATGTTTTAGAACTGTACAGGTTCCTTACCTTAGGGAGCAGATTTCGTGTTTCCTCCAGGGATTGCTTCCTCTTTTCTCGGTAGCTTGTCTTGAGCTCTTCTTTTGATTTAAACAAGGGACCGGATTCTGGGCTGTTAACGTCACCTTCTGAACCTTTAAAAGAAAACTGTCTGACCTGTACGGTCTTGATGGGGACCAAGGAAATTTTTTTGGAAACACTGGGCATCTCTTCGTCCACCATATCACCTCCTTCGAGCAGCTTCACCTTCTTACGGGACGTCTCTTCGTCCACTTCCATATTCTCGGCCTCTGTCAAACTCCTCTTGACCGCAACACTGACACCCTCTGTGATTTGGATCTCTGATCGAGGTGCGGGATGTGTCTCTGTCTCAGTTTTGGACTCGTCAGTGAACTGCAGCAAATTAGCCATTTCAGCTAACCCTTCAACAGCTTGATGCTCAAACGGTTTGTTTTTGTTTGCTTGCTTTCTCAATGATATCACCTGGTGGGGGTCATAGTTCATATTTACATCCTTTACGAAATCCATATTCTCCATCAATATCTCTATACATGCTAGGGCACCTTTGCCTTTAAAAATGAAAGGGCCGACTTTAAATGGAAATTTAATACTCAAAGATTTTCTGAAAGCACCGAAATGCTCCTCCTCTGATAACAACCTTCGCCTCATAAACTCTAGAGCAAAAATCCTTGGGGTCAAAAAGGAAGGCAACCTATAAAGCCATACATTCTCAAAACAGTATAATCTCTGTACAGAAACCAGTCTCCCACCCGCCCCTCGGGTGAAGGCTGCATCAAACATTTCATTTCATCAAGGAACAGGGGCAATTCTTGATCAAACAGCATCCTGTATATTTCGGACATGATCGAATTGGCAAATTCGATGAGGTTGATTTGCTTTGGCAAATCAGAAGAGGATAGAGTACTTATGAACTTCAATTTTGTAACATTAGAACATAATAACATGTTAAGCAGGTGTGTTTGAAACCTAAAAAACTGGACCTTGGGAAATTCAATCAATTGGAGGTGGATCGCTTCGGCCAGATATTCGTCTAAATTAAGCACAGGAACTGACTGGGACTCGGGACTTAAAGAATTTACTTTTAGCAGGAAACCAAGGATAACATCACCTATATGACAATCGTCATCTAGACCTAACACTTGACAAACCAAAGACATTACCCACTGCACTTCAGTTCTAAAAATGTGCAAGGGGTAGGGCAAGGTAAGGCCTTCAAGGGGCTGACCTTCCTTTAGGATACTTGACAGGAATCGAGAGCGAGCGTCATCGTTGCAACTTTTAAAAAACTCGGCAAGGACAGACTCATTTACAGACTCACGGTTCACAGGGTAAATTTTGGGAAAACTAAGATTTTCCCTAATGGCCGAAGCATCAATTTTACATAGTATCTTCGACGCGGACCGACTCACAATGACTCGCTGAGAGGGAGAATAATTTACTGCGCACCATTCGGCAAATTTAGGGAAGTGGAGGGTTTGCTCCAGGGAAAAAAAGTACAAAAAAGACTTGCATACATTCAGAACGTCATTCCCTTGCGAGAAACAAGACCACAGCCTCTCTTTGCTGCCTGACACACTTCCTGTAGACAAGAAAGGATCGCAGACACCCCTGTGTCTATCTACCAAGAATTCTTCTCTTTCATCCGGGACCCGACCAGACACAAAGGCTTCGCCCTGTTGATCCATTTCTTAATTTATAATGATAATTGAGCGAAGGAATTACAAGATTAAGGTCCTACCTGGCTCACTGTGGAGGCGTGTGTTCGGAATGCGCCTGGTGCTGACAATTGGAAGCGCCCAAATCGACAGGTCCTTTTCAACGGGTCCCAAGCAATAAAATAATTGCTGGAGAGGTCAATTTTGCCTTTATAGGACACCCCCGATTAGACACGTGGGAAGCATTTATTTCCGCAACTGCTACTTATCTCTAACAGCCGTGCATCTTTCTCCTCCGGGTTCCTTTCCGACCGTTGATCTCTTCTGTGCAAATTCCTGGCCTTCGGATCGTACACCACGTCTCACATTCCGCTGAGCCATCTGACTTTATCTACCGTGCAACTCTGGGTCCCGAAAACATCTACAGCCGTCGATCTGATCTTCCTTTATAGGCGGGCTGTTGGATCATGTGGCGCCCATCCAATTCCGCTGGGCTCCTTCGCTTTATCCGTCGAGCAACTTTAATCAGCGGAATTGCTCCTAGCCGTTGATGCGATATCCCTTCAGCTATGCACCGTCGGATCTTCAGTCGCGTACCCAATTCCGCTGGGCACTACGGGATTATCCGCCGTGCTAGTTCGACCTCCGGGATCATTGTTAGTCGTTGATCTATTACCCTCCGATCTCCAACCGTTGGATCGGGCAGCATATAATGAGTTCCGCCGGGTGGCTCAAAGGTTATCCCGCGTGCATGTTCATCTCCTGGAAACCAAAATAACCGTCGATCCACGCCGTCTTTAATCCTCGGCCGTCGGATTTACCTCCACGCATCCCTTCCGCTGGAAGCTCTGGTGTTTATCCGCCGCGCAGGTTCCAGCTGCGAAATCAATCCCAACCGCCGATGTGATCCGATTCCGTCCCTCCACCGTCGGATCGAGAGGAATATATGTGATTCCGCCAACTCCCATTTCTTTAACTAACTTGCACTTTCTCCCGACGGATTGGTTATGAACCGCAGATCATCCCCGAATCAATTTGTAACCCTTGATTTGTGCAGGCGGCTAAAGGCCCGAACTTCTGCTATCTTCCTCGCATGTTTTGAAAGGCGGAGGGAGTATTAGCCATGGATTGGCTCCTTCTTTTGATCACAGCCTATGATTTTTGTTAACTTGGCTGCTCTTTTAGACCATCACGTCACCTTTGTATCATATCTTTAAACCAAAGTATTTAAGCAGCACAATCTTATCCCCCCCCCATGATCTTATATTGCTTTTGTTCAATACAGGTGCTAACACACATCACAATAAAAAATATTGAAATAAAATGTGAAACAACCTTAGAGATAACATCTGGCTCCATCTGGGGACAAAGTTTTCCTGTGAAACTTTGAGAACATGTTGACCAGTGCCTTCAGAAACCTGCTAAAGTCATTTCTGTCTTATTGGGATGGAGTCTTATCTGAAGCAAAATGATATATACAGTGACTATGTACAATAACACTTTGTCTTTCAATATGTGTACAAATGTTTTAAGAAACATCTATTTACTGGACCTGCAATTTCTTCACCTTTCATATTTTGTAAGACAAAAGTGTTATTTCCAAGAATCTTTATGACTGAAAAAGGCCATATCCATAAGTTTTCAAATTTCCCATGCTTACATTTTTCATCCTTTCTTGCATCCCATCTGAGAATGAGGTCACCAACTGCAAACATCTCTTTTTTAACTTTTTTATCAAAGCTTTATTTCATTCTTCTTTGATGTTTCTCAGCTGTATCCTTGATAGCTTCCCTCTCCTACTGCAACTGAACTATCTGGAACATTCTTCTTTTGATATCATCTGGTTCTTCGTTTATTTCCTGCATAAACTTAATAACTGGGGTCACGAATTGAACAGGGAAAACATTGTCAATTCCATAAACCAATTGGAAAGGGGATGTCCCAATTGATTTTTTAATTGTTACTCTATCATCCCAGAGAGCAAATTTTAGTATGGTATCCCAACTCCTCTTGTTTTCAAACAACATTTTCTTAATAGTGTTTACAATGTTTTTGTTGCTGGATTCCGCTAATCCATTTCCTTGTGGATAGTATGGTGTGGACAGTTTTAAACTAATATTATTTTCTTGACAAAAGTTCACCATTTTCTTTGATTTGAAAGCAGAGGCATTATTAGTAATTAATTTTCTAGGGCATCAAAATCTACCCAGGATGTTTTCTTGAAGGAAAGTAATTATAACCTGTTCTGTTGCTCTCCTTGTTGTAACGGATTCCACCCATTTAGTGAAAAAATAAGTAGCAGTTAGGATCCATTTATGCTGTCCACTAGAGGGAGGATGAATTTCACCAATGAAGTCTAGTCCCCATTGCTGAAATGGACCATTCACTGAAATAGGCTTTAGAGGTAAGGACTGAAGCTTATGCTTACCTGCAAATTTTTGACATTCCACACACGATCTAACCTGATGATATACATCTGAAAAAAGGGTAGGCTAGTAATATCCTGCTCTCAGGATTTTGAAGGCAGTTGCCTTCTAGTACTTATGTCCTCCACAAACTCCACTATGCAATTCTGCAATCACAGCATCAACTTCGTATTTCTCCAAACATTTCAACAATATTCCTCCCGGATCCTTCCAATATAAAATCTGATCTATTAAAACATACTTCATTGCCTTTAGTTTTAACGATCTGCATTCATTCCTGTTCAATTCGAGAGGGCATTGTAAATACAAAAGGAAATACACAACATCTTTATACCAATCAGATTTAGCATACCTGTTATAAACCTGTTGTTTAATGTGCTCTGTTGCCATAACCTGCTCTGACTGTTCTGCCATCACATGAAGATTCAAAACCTAACAATTTGACTCTATCAGAAGTTTAGCTAGTCCCTGTCCTTTTACCAACTTACAGTTGGCTTAATTTCTATGTCATATTCCATGACCTTAGCTATCCATCTGCCTCTCCTTCCTTCACTGTCAGGCTGTGCTAGAATCTCCTTGACTGCTGAATTTGGGACATATGCCACAACTTTAGAATGTAAAACATATATTCTAAAAAATTTAAGAGCTTTAACTAAAGCATATGCCTGCTTTTCCATTATATTATATTTCAGCTCAGAGTCTCTTAATGTTTTACTGAAGAATGAAATTGGTTGTTCCAAATTATCAGAGTTCTTTTGTAATAATACAACAGCTATAGTGTCTTCTGATGCAAATGAGAATACTGCAAAATCTTTTGTATAATTAGGAGCCATCAACACTGGGGCTTCTATCAATGCTTGCTTTATGGCTTCAAATGCTTGTTTAGCTTGGTTAGACCACTTGACCTCTCTATATTTCTTAAGCATCTGAGTGATATGCTTTATTATTTCTGCAAAATTGGGAATAAAACATCTTAAGAAGTTGATTTTTCCAAGAAAAGATTGAATTTCTTTTTTGTTTCTAGGAATGCTGATTTTTAAGATAGCCTTGACTCTCTTTGGATCTATCTTTATTCCCTCAGCAAAAACAATATGGCCTAACAATTTTCCTTCTGTCAGGGCAAAGTGGGACTTTTTAGGATTTAGTGATAAACCAAATTTTCTGCATTTAACAAAAATTTGTCTTAAATGTTTAAGATGATCTTCATCAGACTTAGAAAATACTGTGATGTCATCTTGGTATATCACTACAAACTTTTCATTTTCACCCACAAAAGCTATATCCATAGCCCTCTGGAAAGTAGCACCTGCATTCATGAGCCCAAAGGGAATTTTGTCATACATAAAGGTCCCCCATGGCGTGGTAAATGTTGTTTTCCTCGGTCCTCTGGCTGAACTGCAATTTGGTTATAACCAGAAAATCCATCAATCATTGAAATTCTATGAGCACCTACAACCCTCTGCAAAATCTGATCTATCCTTGGTAATGAATAGTTATCCTTGAGGCAAGATCTATTCAAGTTCTGGAAGTCTACACATAATCTTATCTCTCCATTCTTCTTATGTACAGGGACTAGATTTGCAACCCAAGATGAATATCTCAAAGGCACAATAATTTTTGCATCTAGTAGAACTTTTTCACCTCTTTTTCAATTACTGGCAGCAATGCTGGGTTAAGCCTTCTAAGCTTCTGTTTAAAAGGCTTAGTGTTTGGTTTTAGAGGAATTTTGTGCTGAATTATCCTGGTATCATATGTTTTTAAATCATGATATGACCAAGCAAAAATGTCCTTATATTCTTTCAGTAAACCAAGATATTTTCTTCTTTCTTCATCTGACAGCAATTTTGACAGTTTTATCATCTTAGGCTGATTTTCCGAACCAATGTTATACTCCATAACATTTTTTCCAGTAGTCTGCAGGGTGGGTTTTATTAGTGTATCATCTTTTGAAAACAATCTTTCTAAAGGAACAAGTCCCTTAGGAATGAAATTCCCTTTTAACTCAACAATTTTGTGATCAACAATTGAATTATTTCTGCAAGGTTCATTTTCTACCAAATCTGAATTCTGTTCATATTCAACAGTATCATCTGAAAATTCACCTACCAATTCCAGAAATTCTTTTATTTCCTGATCATCATTAAATACTTTCCAATGTTTTATATTATCTGGGACAGCAGGTCTATATCTTACATCAATTGGGTATTTCAGATGAGTTACCTTTGGGACTTTGAAATAGGCTGCTGCTAAAGCTAGGGAATTAGCTGTCTCATTATATTCTCTTGGGACAAAGGTGATATTAAAGGCTATGAATAAATTTTCAATTAAATCCCAAACCTCATTCCTATAGACCTTCAATAAATACTGCTTTACTTGGTAAACCCTTTTTACTTGCTGAATAACTAATTTGGAGTCACCAAATACAACAAGTTCTTTTATGCCCAACTCTTTTGCTGCCCTTAACCCAAGAATCAAAGCCTCATATTCAGCAGTATTATTTGTTGTTTTAAATTCCAATTTGTACATAAGAGAAATAATCTCACCTCCTGCTGAAATCAATAATACTCCTACTCCTGCTCCTTCCTTGCTTGATGCACTATCAAAATACATCTGCCACAACCCATCTGGTTCCTCTCTCTTTACCTGTACTGGGATATCTTTTTGTACTTGTAAAACCCCTTCAATTTCATCATTCAATTGCAACATACAAGTACCAATATTTTCATCAATTGAATAGATCGGGTGATTATTAGGGTGTCTACTATCACTTACCAAATATGCCATCTGTACCTCTCTGTAAAGTCTTCTGAATTCTCCTCCAAATACTGGAATTGTAGCATATGAAAGATCCATTTGTAGAGTTCCCCCCACTTTATTTTCCCAGGATCTAGACAATAACATACCAAATTTGGGAGAAATATCAGCTACAACAATATCCATCAATACACTCTTCATAGGTACCTGAGTCAAATTTACCACCAGATCCTTGATTACCCCAATACATTTTATTGCCCTAGAATCAAACGCATACAAATCATGGTATGGTTTAGTAACAATCAGTCATAAGGCTTCCATGTCTGATTTTGGCATGAGGTTATGTGAAGCTCCTGAATCTAGCAGACAATTATGCAATAACTGATCATGTATTGAAAAGGTTACATAAAATGGAGGAGGATATTTTGAATTATCATCAGGCTGATCAAAAAATTTTGACCCCACAATGATAGTAGGTTTTTCATCTTGTAAATTAATCTCATCGGATGGGATAGGAGTAAAGTTCACTACATTTTTGAAAGTTTTAAAAGCTGCATCTCTGTAAACCTTACTCTTAATCAATTCTGTTAAAGGCACAGGGATATTCACCTTATTAAGCTCGTGTTCAAAACTGAAACCACTAACAGATTTATTCATCTCCTCAGGATTCACAATTTCATCTTTTCTTTCATTTACAATTTGTTTCTGATTTGCAGACATATTTTGTTTAAGAGGAGGAACTTTCACCGATTTTCTAGCCTGTGCTGCATGTTTTACCCTTGATCTTAGACCATATGATTTTTGTGGCATTTCTTAACAAACTTTAGGCATAGACATTTGATAGTCATCTTCTTCATAATGATCTATTTCTGTAGCATACTGATAATCAGATCTAGTTAGAAAATGAGAGGAAGAATCACCATCAAATTGACTAATATTATGTTCTTCTTCTTCAAAATCATCTAACTCCCCTTCATCTATTTCATATGATTCATCATCTCTGACATTATTGTTTTGAAAAGGAGGTTGAATCCTTTGTTCTTCATTTTCTCGTCTATCTCTCTGTATATCATTATTTCGTCTTTCTCTTGGCAAAAACCTAGGGGCAAAAGGTCTTCTAAACTGATTCTGATTTCTATCACCTTCAGGTATGGGTTTATTCTGATTTTTGTTTCCCATTTCCAACCTATCAATCTTAGCAGACAAACTTTTTATGACTTTACTCATTTCATCCATTTTGTTATTTGATAACCTTCCTGTATGGCTGGATGTAATGATTTCCTTTTTTCCTTTTCTGTCAACCATTTGGTGTTTTGTTTTCTCTTTGAGTTTATTTGAGGCCAAAATATTTGACTCTACTTCTAATGCTGCATTCTGCATGTTTTGAAGTGACTCAGATTTTCTTTCTCTTAACAGCAAAGAAAACTCATGATCAAATGAGTTTGCATAGGTTAACTTTGCTGCTGTCTCAGTAGGTTTTATTTCTACTGGAATCCTATTGTACATTTTGTTAAATCTTTTGGAAAAGTCTCCCACAGCTTCATCCTTTTTTCTTTTTAAAGATCCAAACTCAGTCATGTAATATAAATAGTCTTTAGTGTCCCCCCACTGTCTCATAAATGCTTCTTCTAAAGCATCTATGCCATTTATGGAGTTTGGTGGTAATTCCCTAAACCATTTTCTAACCTCACCATCTAAAATTTGATAAAAAACCCTCATCCAAACATCCTCATGTTCAAAATTTTGATTGTCTGCATAACTACAGAATGTATCCCAATGTTCTTCTGCAGTAGCATCTCCCTGACCATTAAACCTTGGAAGGTACTTCTGATAATCTCATGCTGGGAGAGCATTGAGAGGCTGGGGTAAAACAAGTGGGGCATATCTTGCTGCTACCATAGCAGCCATTCGATTTTGAGCCATTCTAGGGTTGGAAGTGTTTAAGCTTGTATTAGACTTAAAGTTGTTGGACTGTTGTGATGAGGGAGACAAGTTACTAGGATTTGATTGATTCACTGGGACAGTTTTGACCAAAGGAGTATGGGTTGCAAATACAGAAGAAGCTCCTGTTTGCAATGCTTCAAGCTTAACCTTATCTGATAGCAAAGGATTTGTAAAGACACAGAAATTGTCAATCTAGGAAGGGGTAAATAACAGGTCTAACTCTTCTCTTCCTTTTTGTGAATGTGGATTAAGAGAAGCAACTGGAATAGATGAAGATTCAAGGATCTCTAATGCTGCAGGCTATTTGAATTTTTCAGATGAAGTAGAAATTAAATTTCTCCTAGCCTCCTTTAAAAACTGCTCAGGATCTGAGACTCCTGGATTCAAAGGGGATGAGGGATTTCCTTGAGTTCCTATCTTCTTTGAAGGAACTGTAAATTTTTAAAAGGTGACTGAATGTAGTTTATATCAGAACTGACTGATTCTGTTCACCCTACAAAATCAGTTCCATGAAAATGTCGATTACCCAGGGAAGATATCCTTTCCTTTGTCTGTCCCCGGCAACGACGCCAGAAGATGTTATCCCTAAAGTTGAACCTAGACTACAGGGGTTCAAGCTTAAGGAAATATTTTTCAGAAATGTACAAGTTAATGAAATCAAACTGAAAACCAAGCTGGTATGAAATCAAAACTATTGGAAAAAGCACACAATTATCAATACACTATGCTGGTATACCATGAAAGCTATAAGAGAATCACAGAGTTATCAGAGAACTAGGCTGGTATAATATGAGAGCTACAAGACAATCAAACAATTAACAAAGAAGTAGGCTGGTATGTCATTCAGAGCTATAAGAAAATTATGAATCTATACAAGGACTGTATAACATAAAATCTAACACAAGGTCCAATATTTCAGTAACTATGATCACAAAGTCACAAAATGAAACTGCCTCTATTTTTTGAAAATATAAAGGATAATTATGTTTCAAAATAAGAATCACTGTAATGGAATCGAATTGACCATATACATGATAAGTTACAGGAAACACAATTCATATCATACATAGGCAAATCATAATCATGCTCATTCAAAATAGAACCTGTTATTGAAGCTGTAAGAGAATTATGTTATACAGACAGTGATCAAAGCTGGGCTTTCATAAATCCAAAATTGCCAACCCTTTCTCTCCTCTCGAGAGCCCCTTAAATACAAAATAATGTCTCCTTTAAACTAACCATAAGATCCTATATCTAAGGATCAAACCCCCTCAAAAATAGGGAAGTCAATCCCCCTTTAAAAAGTATTAAAGTACAAGTGTAATACATGTGTCAAATAACAACATAAGTTCAAAAAGCAAACTACAATTTAACTTCTAAAGGCTTCTAGAAGCCTCTGCTAGTGTAGCTAAGTCACTCAGAACCTGTGAACGCTTCTGTAGTTTGGCGAATTCAGCATCCTTATTGTCCTCCTTATTCTAAGCTTTGACTTGTTCCAACTGTTTCTGAATGGCTCGTTTCTCCCTTAGAACATCTTTGGAAACTATCAGCAACTTTTGGTATTCTTTCTCTTTGTCTTCTAGGTCTTCACGAAGTGTTTTGTTGGCCACCATTAATTTTTCATTTATGTCTTGCAAATATCTTGTTTGTTCTTCGTATGTCAGCAAAGACTTCCTACATTGGCTTAATTCAGGAGATATTTCCAAGTATTCCTCTCTTATGTGGACTCCTTCTTCCTGTAAACCTTTTGATGCTGAACCCATTAGAGGAATTTTGGGGTCTAAAATGGGCCTCCTAAGGAAAATAATAAAATAATAGTTAAAATAATAAAATAATGGTTAAAATAATAAAATAATATTAATTAATTTTGGAGGAAGAAAGAAAAAAACTACTTTTTGTGTTCGTATTTTCGACATATCTCCTGTGTTTTTACTCAAATTTCGATCGGGAGAGCTCGTTGGATGCGGAATTTGAATCCACATCCAACGAGTACCCACACTGCATACTTTTGACGGACCCCGCTACCCCAAAAACAAGAAATACCTGAAAAAATGTGATGATGATGTCATCATCACGTTTTTTCAGGTATTTCTTGTTTTTGGGGTAGAGGGGTCCATCAAAAGTATGCAGTGCGGGTACTCGTTGGATGCGGATTCAAATTCCGCATCCAACGAGCTCTCCCAATCGAAATTTTAGTAAAAACACAATGAGATATGTCGAAAATACGAACAAAAAAAGTAGTTTTTTTTAATGACAAATATGCCAATTCAACCATTATGATTGACTTATTTTATTGAAATTCTATTGGTTCTTGAATTCCAACTCACAAAAACTTATTTTGGCACGTTTTCTTATAAGGCCCATTTTAGACCCCAAATTTCCTCTAATGATTATCTGGATTATCCTGCTTGCCTGTGCAAAAAGCTTCTGGTATGGAGCCTGTTATGCCCTGAATATCAATAAATTTTTCCATCTCTACACAGTACTGGTCCTTTGCTGTGTGTATTGTTTCTTCACTAACAACATCATCTATCACCACTACATCCTTGGCATCTTCATGTGCTACCCCTTTCTCTATCTGCATCTTCTTCCTCAGCCTGGTTCTTGGCTTCTCTGTCTTGAATAACTGTTTACAGATCTTATTCTTTGAAGCTATACTTTTCAGCATATTATTGAGTTTCTCTGAGTTTTCATTTGTGCAGGAAGTTTCAGGGCACAAGCTTTCTTGGATGGGTTTCTCAGCAACATTCTTTTCTTCATTCTCAACAGCTTGAACTGGCTTTTTAGGACTTATTGTTGGCTGTTCAGGATCATCCATCATTCTTTTGCCTTTTTCTTTAGGGTTGTCTTTAAACCCTAGCTCTGTTAATAGGGATTCCCATGTTCATCCCTCCTTTTGCAATTGAGCTAAAATTAATAATTTAATTAAACCTTTATGATACACAGAGCGAGCAGTATGCTCGGGATGGTTTTGAACTCTAGAAATAATCTTTTGGAGGATTTTTAACAAGTAAAATGGGAGATTTACCTATATACTTCCATGAATATGCATTAACAATTTTAGATGGCATTTTAATACTCTGTCATATCTGTCATCGCAAGTGATGTAATTTTGTATCACCTCCAAAGGAACCTTCCATCCTGGCTTCATCTTGCTAATATGGACACCATTTTTCCAATCCAGTTTTTCACATCCTGGCATCAAAAATTCACTAAAATCACTTTGGAAATCCTGTTGTTCGAACCATTTTTCACCCTGTGCAGGAACACCTATTGCCTCAGCAAGAGAATCTTCATTTATCCTAATAGTTAGGTTTTGCAGCTGAACTCTTTCATCTCTATAGTTTTCAATAAATGACATGGTCACTTGTGAGTGGTAACCTTGCAAATTTTCACAAAACTTAAACCATCTAGACTTCTGCATAAGCTTGGCAGACTTGGGAAATTGTTTTATCCAGTCTGTATTGCTTGGTTCTAGCCTGCAAATGAAACCACCTGGTTTTTTTTTCACTATAACCTTTGGTTCTTCCTCGTCTAGTGCCTTTGACATTGAAAACCCTAAAAAATTTGCAACTTTGTTGTATAGACAGACTGGGCTTTAAATCTTCAGACAAAACAACATACCCATTAAACTTCGTTGCAGTTACCTCTGTGGCCGGTCTTCACTCCATGCTAGCTCTAGTCTGTCAATAATGCACCTATGCTCGTGCTAATCTTAATTAAATTGATCTGCAAACCTAACATAGTGAAGATGGTGATGAAAATAGAACCCAAGACCTTATCAGTCTTACCCTTAAGCCTCTGTCAGTAATACAAATCAACCAAGCCCTTTCACTATACTACCTTGAAAAAAGAATTATTTGCTGCAACCGTTTGCTTTAAAATGCAGAGGGATGTATATGATGTAATCTAGACCCTTTAAAAATAATGTCTATCAGAGTTTGCGAGCAAACCCTAGCTGCTTCAAACCCTGCTGTTGTTGCTCGTGACCCATGAAGATTTACGGTATACTAACAGGTCTGCGATTATGCTTCTCCAGTTAACCAGCAAAACAATGAAACAAATTTTTAGGGAAACGAGTGAATTAAGTCGGTTTTTCCACGATTAGTACTAACATTCATTGCATGCAGTGTTCAAATTTTTGAAATGATGACAGGTGTACCGTTTCATAAGTGACACGATAAAACCCATCATTTTACGGACAGGGGCTCCTTTAAAACACATTCATATCAAATGCCAAATATGAACAAATATGAACAAAGTTTATTATCCCTTTACATTCCATGGTATTAACAAATAATAAACTTTCCAATGAAATGCCCCTTCTGAAATTCTGCTGCCAGTAAGAAAAATGCTGCCAGTTCATGAAATGCTGCCAGCTTCGATACTGCTACCAGCTTTAACAATTCACCATATAACATACAATATCTTGCACATACATAGGTTCATGCCTAATGAATGGAGATTTTGATGACTCGGGATAATAAAGGAAAAAATAATGGCATTCAATCAGAGATAAGGTGTAAAGCAAAACAAAATTAAAACAAATAAAAACACATCACAATAA
>LPNX010082115.1:9468-21667 GCA_001517045.1 Pseudotsuga menziesii | reverse complement strand
AAACATAGCAGTTTGTATTTTTCAGAAAGTTAGAAAATAAATCTGCATCTTAACTAATGCTAAGTGTGTTATTGTCTTCTTTTGTCAAGTAGGGAGAATTCTTAGGTGTGATCAGGGCTTACTTAGCTTACAGCTAACACAGTGGAAATGATGGTTCTTTTACTGGCTCTAACAGGTAAGCAGTTTGTTCCAATTAAAATTTCCAGATCAAGAAAGATACTCCACTAGCATAAGATAAAATGCTAGTAATTTAAAATGTTTGCTTGCAGCTTGATCCTGTAAGAGGTAACGTTGACATTGTTAAGTCATCAAACTGCATAATGATGGTAAAATAAAACTGTGGAAGGATGGGTTATAAGCATGTTCAGTTTACCACCAAAATGAATCAATTAATTCATCATGTAGTTTTTCAATCATTTGCTTAGATTTTTCAAAATGAAATGATTAAGAAACACTTCTAAAGAATACTCCTACTTATGCTCATACGAATTTATGATCTAACGTTTTTGTAAGGAAAAGAAATGTTTTGCATGCATCTGCCTGTAATTATGAATCTGTCATATAACAATTGGAGTTTTGGTTCTATTCATATTCAATTGATTTCTTTTGTAAACGTAAAAATACTCTATGTTGTTGAACTATTACTTAGTTTTCTTGTTTATAGAGATTTGTTTTCTATGAGCTCCTCTTTTCAATAATATCATTATACTTATTAAAAGTATTACAAAATTACCCTTACCCCAGGATTTCTATAATTAGGTGTTTTCTTAAAAGATAGATTATCTACTTTGACTCTTAAACTGCCTTTCTCAACAATCAGACATTAGTTTACAATTGAGACTCTTATAAAAGAGTAGATAGGTTGCACATACTTGTATTTCCCAACTATGCATTGTGTGCAGAAATTGGTCCAAGGTTTCATTTATATTTGATTGAGTTCTTCCTCAAACTTTAAAACTCTACTTTAGTAATCTTTTTACCTGTGTCTTTTTTACCTCATTCCCTAGTGTATCCACCTAGCTATAATTTCACTTTCAATTACAATTGTTATAAACTGTAAATTCCTTAATGTATTATTGCCATTTTATGTATTTTAGAAGATCTTGTAATTGCTTGAGCTATAGTTATACAAATTACTCTCAATCTCCAAGATTTATATGAAATACTTCAAGGGATGAGTAGATTACCTCTTTCAATAATGTTTTACTATTATAAGTAAAGTCCTTTATTTATATTCTACAAACATAGTTAGAAAGTGATTATCCTAACTTGTCTAGTGGACAATAACAAATAAAAGAAAAACCATTTTATTTATCCTATGGTTTTAAAACTAGGAAATCGACACAACCAAGAATAACAACATTATTGACAAATGAAAATATATTATTGATATGGTTTTTGACTTGATTCACAATGATTTATTGCAGATTGGAAATCGACTATGGTTCCAAACCCACGATTGTGAAATCATTAGGGACACATGGTAGGTGATCAAGCCACTAGGTTTTGTTGACTTAATGGAACTGTCCTAACCCTATCTTTGCATTGTAAGGGTTTTCTTCAATAGAGGAGCAGCCGAGCTGAGAGATTCTAGCCGCCATGGTTCTATGTTAACCTCCAAAGATGAGAGCACCAGTCTTTCATGCCCCCATGAGCTTTTGTAGGGTTGGTAATATACTGTGATTTAGAGGCCTATTGACCGTCGAAGAGGAATTTGAGTGTTAAAGTTGTTTTCACCATCGTTTTGAGTACTGTGGGTGTTTGTTCACAGTGCAAGGTGGACATAAATTCTTAGGTGAAGAGTTGCATCTGCCTCTTATTGGTTTTCTCCCTTCTCATGTTTTTTATCCCTTTCATTTCATGGCTTAGGGTTTTTACTGCACTCCGCGCAAACACACTTCCAGGGTTTACCTTCTCTGAGGTGAAATCGAGTTGGACTTGGGTGGTTTCCACGACTTTACCACTGCAAAATTTACAAGGTAAAAGCCTGAAATTGCTTACAGTTTATTAAATTACAGGGTTTTAATTAAGGTTTTAAGAACATAACTAACAATGCTATGATGTGCAGGTTTCTCCAGGCTTGGATTTGAAGCTGAATGATAAACTACCCTCGGTCTTCAACAACACGTTCTCCTAGTAAGCCTCAGTGACATCTGAGTGTTTTTCCTGCACATGAATTATGGTGGAAGTAAATAGAAGCACCGCTATGATGGTTGATGGCTTGGCCATGGTTAATAGTTATGTTATTGTTCTTTTGTTTTGTAAAATTTTAAAGCCCTAGAGGCTGTTGTATGGAAATGTTAAGGCTATTGCAGTCGTGACTTCATGATTTTTATTTGAGCCTTCACGGCCTGGAAAGATATAAATGATATTAAATTTTAATATTCGGCTCTAAGCTGTGACTATACTGTCCAACCACTGGGTGTTTTCTTGAATATGTAATTTGGTTTTTACAGGAAAAGAAATGGCCCTAATGTTAACATTTCTCGAAACAGTTGAAGGGTTTTTCACTGCTGTAAATTATAGTTGTAATATTTTTGGTTTTGTGACTTATGTTTAGACTTGAAGAAGTCATTTTGGTTAGGCTTTAAAGCCTCGACAGTTAATATAAAAGGCCACATGCCACTATACTTGTTCAATGTCGTTTCATCTTAGTGTTGTTTATAACATTATTTTAATTTAGGTTTAAATTTAGGTGTAAATGGTTTATGGTAAATTTGTTATTTACTTTGTACAGTGTTACTAGATAAATAAGATATTTTGTTTCTCATTAAAGATTATATTTGAATAATCTATTGCTCTATAATTATTTTTCTTTCAGTAAAATTATTTATTGTTGTGGTTAAATCTGGAAAAGCTCTGCTAGGTTTTTGTGTTATAAATAAAATGTAAATTTTATTTCCTAGAATGATGATACTTATCTCTTGCAAACCCTAGATGTTTCTAAAGGTTTGCAGCGTTAATCCCTTTGTTTACAGTAAACCTAGTTTAAATATAAGACTGACTGGGTAGTTAAATAATCTAAGATATTAAGAACTAGGTTAAACCTTAAGTAAATATTTTACTGTTCTTATACTTATTTATTTAAATTTATTCTTACCTGTATTAGATATTGTAGATAATTTCAATAGACAGTACAAGTACAGTTATATTTCTGTAAATAAATTACATAACACTGTAGAAGTAATTATTTACATTTGCATTCAAAGTTAATGAAATTCTACTTATCTAAACTGAGCATACTTGTTGTACTAGAATATTGCCTTGTAAAAGGTGTGGAAAAATACAGTTTGGTAATTTTCCTCTCTATCATTTAACTTAACAATATCTCTACTATTTAATCATAATCTACTAATTACTAACTTTCTCAGTAAAAACAAATGTTCTTTTTTTTTTCATTAACAATGATAAAATAGCAATATAATAATCTTGATAAACTCTTAAACTCTTTTGAAACAGTGAATAAAATAATAACTAAACCTAAACAAGTAGAAACTACCAAATAGATGAGGTGACAACAGCTTAAGGAGGTTGTTCCTCCCAACCAACTCCTGGAGAAAAGCTAGTCTGCAATTTCTCAGGACCCCCGAGCCTGTCCCTTGGTCCTCCTGGTAGAGTACTGGGTGAGAGATGTAGTCTTGAGGTCCTTTGCAACTCTACTAAGTATTTAGCAGTAACTCAGTCCTACTTACAGTAGTAATAACTTCAGCCTAGAATAGCTGCACAAGTTCAATCTTCAGCACTTATCCCCTCAAACTCACTTCAGCTAGTCCCCTCCATCGAATTTCTCATGTGCACTTCATTCACTCAAAATGATCACCAATTCAGAATGAGCAGCCTCAGCTGTCTTCAATGAAAAGTTTTATTAGCATGCCTAGGTCTTTTGGGTCAGTTTTTACTTAATGAGCCACCTAGCCCTGTTCCACTTTCTTGGGGAATCTTGACCACAAATATAGGAAAGTTGCCACCTGCAACAGCTAAAAGTAGTTTGAGGATGCCGCCACTTGTCAATATGATCTCAACCCAGTCTCCTCCACCAAGTGACCAATAAACACTCATTTAACAGCTTCCCTAAGCTGTTGTCTCATCTTTTATTTATTTATTAATAAAATATTTTGCAATACATTAAATTATCCTTGACCCCACTTGGTCGTTAATTTACAAACTTTAACATAAAATATAACATAATGTTCCTTAATAACATAAAATTGTTTTGCAAATTGGGGCATGTGACATATACACCCCCTTAATTTATAACATCATCCTCGATGTTATTTATTCCTCGTCCTCAGAATTTCCCTGAAATAGAATTGGATATGCATCACGCATATGAATTTCTAATTCCCAGGTAGCTTCTTCTGGATTAAGGTGCTTTCATTTCACCTTCAACTGACCAATAGTGCGATTCCAAAGCGAGATTTCCCTCCTTTCGAGGATACAATCCGATTCCACCAGAAAATCTCCTTTGGGTTCCACCTACACATCATTTCAGTTAATAACATGAGTAGCATCACATGTACATATTTTTTTAATACAGAAATATGAAAAACATTATGAACTCTTACGTTTGGTGGTAAATCTAACTGATATGCTACTTTTCCTATCTTGGACAGTATTTCAAAAGGACCGCAATATCGGGGTGCTAACTTAGCACAACTACCTAACCTCAGAGAAATCTTTTTAGGTCTCACCTTAATAAAAACATGTTCTCCTACCTGGAACTCCTTTGGAGTTCATTTAAGATTTGCTTGGCTTTTCTTTCGATCTTGCGCAACATTCAAGTTACCTTGTACCTGTTTTACAATTAACTCCATCTCTTTTAATAATTTAGGTCCTAATACTAGCCTGTCAACTTGATTACTTCAAGAGATGGGGGTATTGCATTTCCTTCCATACAAGATTTCGAAAAGACTATATCTAGTTGAAGCTTGATAATTATTATTGTAAGCAAATTCTAGTAGGTGTAAGTAATCTTCCCATTTACCTGGCTGCTCCTCTACATACATTCTGAGCAGATCCTCCAATACCTGATTTACTCTTTTAGTATTCCATCTGTTTGAGGATGGAAAGAGGTACTGAAGTTTAATGTAGTATTTAATCCTTTAAACAAATACTTCCAAAAGTTTCCTGTAAACTTAGGGTCTCTGTCTGAAATGATCACCTTCGGTATTCCATGTAACCAAAACATTTGTTTTAAGAAAATATCAGCAATATTTGCAGCTTTATAAGTAGTTTTTACAGGTATAAAATGAGTTTCTTTACTCAATTTATCAACGACTACCATTATTGAGTAATTTAAGTTTTGATTTCTAGGTAGTCATGTGATAAAATCAAGGCTAATTATCTCCCACTTCCAGCTAGGAATAGGCAATGGCTGAAGTAGCCCAGCTGGATGCTGATGTTCATTTTTTACTTGCTGACATTCAGAGCATTTAGCAATGTATTCTGCCAATTCATTTTTCATGTTTGGCTAGAAATAATCTTTTCTTAGCATGGTTATAGTTTTCTGATAACCCGAATGCCCTGAATAAGGAGTTTTATGAATTTTGTTTAAAATTAGTAGCTTAATCTTAGGTACATTAGGTACGTATAATCTATCTTTATACAGTAATAATCCTTTTTCGTTTAAGCTATACCTTGTACTAAGACTTTCTATCAAATTTTCTCTTACCTTTGCTTGTAATTTCTGATAATTTTCATCTTGTTCTATTCCACCTTCTAACAGTTCTTCTAAATCTGTTTTATAAGTACTGATTGCTGCTATAAAATTCGGTTTTGCATTTCTGCTTAATGCATCATCAACCTTATTTTCCTTTCCTTTAATATGTTAAATTTCAAAATCGTATTCACTAAGAAAAGCTAGCCATCTAGCTTGCCTAGCATTTAAGTTAGGTTGATCCAATAGATATTTCAACCCTTTATTATTTGTCATTAATATAAACTTCCTTCCAATTAAATGATGACGCCACATTTTTAAGGCATGTATGACAACAACTAACTCTAATTCATAGGTCGCATAATTTTTCTCGTGAATCTTCAGCTTTCTAGACTCATAAGCAATGACGTGTCCTTCCTGAGTTAAAACTCCACATAAATCATCATTGCATGCGTCAGTACATACTATAAAATCTTTATTAGGGTCAACAATTCTTAGAACTGGTGCGGTGGTTAATAACATTTTAAACTTTTTTAAATTGTCCTCACACTTCTGACTCCACTCAAATTTCTTCCCTTTCTTCTATAAAGAGGTTATAGGATTTGCAATTCTTGAAAACCCTTTGATAAACCTTCGATAATAGCTAGTAATCCCCATGAATGATCGGACATCAGTTACATCTTTTGGGATTGGCCATTCCTCGATCGCCTTTATCTTTTCGAGGTCGACAGAAATTCCTTCTTTAGTCACCACATGACCCAAATATTGAATTTTATCCTTAAAGAAGTCACATTTACTAAATTTTGCGTAGAGTTGATGTTCTCGTAACTCTTGTAAGACAATTTTAAAGTGTTCTTTATGTTCTTCTTCAGAATTTGAGTAAATTAAGATGTCGTCAATGAATACGACCACAAGCTTATCAAGATATTTATGCATTACATTATTCATCAGACACATAAAAATAGTTGGGGCATTAGTAAGCCCAAATGGCATAACAACAAACTCGTAATGACCATACTAGGTCCTAAATGTTGTTTTAAATATGTCTTCATCTTTGATTTGGACCTGGTGGTAACCAGATCGTAAATCAATATTTGAGAATACCGTTGCTCCACGTAGCTGATCAAATAGATCATCTATGCGGGGTAACGAATATCTGTTCTTGATAGTCATTTTATTTAGTTGACGGTAATCTATACATAGTCGTAGAGTTTCATCCTTCTTCTTAGCAAAAATAACAGGTGCTCCCCAAGGAGACACACTGGGTCTAATGTAATTCTTATCAATGAGTTCTTTTAATTGCAAATTTAGTTCATTTAATTCCAGTATATTCATCCAATAAGGAGCTTTTGAGCTGGGCATTGCACCATGTACCAGCTCAATCGTAAAGTTTAACTCCCGTTTCGGAGGAAGTCCCGGATTTTCTTCCATAAATACATCTGAATATTCCCTTAGGATCGGAATGTCTTCCAGTTTTAATTTATCTTTATTATTAGTATTTTCTTCATTAATTACTGTTACGGCAAAGGATTTACAACCCTTCTGAACAACTCTTTTAAGCTGCAAAGCTGAAATCTGTCTTATGGCTGTTTTCCTAGGGATTCCTTTTACATTTACTGTTTTTCCATTGTTATTAACGCAAGTAAAGGTTTTATCGAAACAGTTCAAGACTACCCTATGATCTTCTAGCCAATCCATGCCAATTAACATATCATAAGAACCCAAAGGTAAAACATTAAGCTTAACAGAGGTTTCAAACTGATCCATTGTTATCATACAGTTCTTAACAAGGCTAATTACCTTTCTCTTTGCATTAGTAGCTAGCTAGACTAACCAAGACTTTGCAAACTTTTCAACTGATAGCTTACACTTTTCTACTAAATCAAGAGAAATATAGCTTAAACTAGCTCCTGGATCGATTAAAATAGATATAGGTATTTGATTTAGCTTACCTTCCACTTCCACCATGGAAGTTTGATAATCTGATTGCATGTTCTCCAATGTTGCATTGATCTTGGGCATTGTCCTCGCTAGATCACCAACAGTCATCTCCTCCTGTATCATGTGTATGTTGCTAACAATCTTCTTCCGAATGGAGCAAACTGATGCATAATGAGGACTATTCCCAACATTTTATTGGTTCTTTTTGTTCAAAATTCTTGGTATAGTTAATGTGGTTATTAACAGATTCTTTATTTCTTTGACTGTTTGGATTGGTCTGTGAATTAATTTTGTTCCCTTGAAAATTTTTACTAGGAAAATTTCGTGTGTTATTATTCTTAAAATTTCGGTTAGGCACAAAACCTTTATTCTTCTGTTCAAAGTTATTATTTCTTTTGGCCTTCCAGTTGGTCATACTTTCATTTTTTCGATTCTGTTAATAATAGAAATTCGCCTTTCTCATTGCTTCTTCTAAAGTTTTCGGATTGTCATACTCAATTCTGTCTTTTATATGATAGGGTAAACAGCTGAGAAACCGTTGTACCTTAGGCTTCTCATCCACAATATACGACACATACCTGAGCAGACTCAGAAAATTACTATTTAATTCTGTCATATTCATTGTTCTCAGTTTTAGTTCGTAAAATTCTTTAGCACTCTCATCATAGTACTATTCAGACAAAAATTTCTTAAATGTACTCCAATTAATGTTTTTCTCCCTAATGCCTTTTACTCTTTTTAGGTCCTGCCACCAAATATCTGCTTTTCCCGTGAGATTATAAATAGCCATCCTGGCTTTCAGTTGATTAGAGTAGTTATAAATTTGAAAGTATTTCTTCATATCGGATAGCCAGGATTCTGCCTCTTCTCCCTTCTCAGTTTCACCATTAAAGGTTGGTGGCTTGATTTTCTTGAATTCTCTAGAGATTTCTTCGTAAGGTTTAAACTTTCTTTTCTTGGTATGATGATTTTCTTCGCTACTATCACTAGTATATTGATAATTATTTTTATGTGAATCACCATAGACCTCAGAAGATTGTAGAAATAATAGACCAATGCTATGTGCAATGATGCTAAAAATAAGCACAGAAAATAGATCTTGCTACTAAGAATTCTCACAAGCATACACAGAAAAAATAGAGAGAAGAAAAGAGACTGAATCACATGAATGAAGAGATGAATATTGGTGTGTATCCTTCCATTTAATAATAATGAATAATAGTGTACATAAATATTACATCCCTCATAGAAAAATCTAATTGTATGGAAACAACTCATAAAGCTCAAAAAGACTGACTTACCAAAATATAGCAAAACCCCCATAGGTGGATAAAGCACTTACTAAATCTATCAAGGACCTCACGAGTTGGAAAAAGCATGAGTGAGTTGTCAAGGAGATGGAAATAAAATGATAATCCTAGAAAATGGAGAAAAACTAATGGAGGATGGGTTGGAAACAAAAGCTCTCAGTTTCTTAGTTAACTAGTTTTTATCTTATCCATAGAAAAGCAAGAAAAGCAGAAAAAATAGAATAAAGTAGAATCTGTTGTAAAGTCCTGTATACTAATTTTGGATGGTCAAAAGGTGGTCAAGATCAACCCAGAATTGGAAATAAACCATTCCTAGGATATAGATGGCATCTATTGATTTAAGGTGCAAGTGGATGCCAACTAATTAAGCTAGTGGGTGAATAATTAATTAAATAATGATTAATTATTTTATCCTAAGTTGTGAGTGGGTTTAATATATTCCTACACCCCCCTATAAGTCTGACTTTATGATGGTATGACAAAAAATATGGATGCATATAGGGCCCAGCAACAAGGCTATGGTCACCCTTTAACAATTATTATGTCTAGAAAAGTGAGGAAAGAGGCAAAACCACATGGGGAAAATCCTCCCTCAAGATAGGACAAGGCACAAAATTTGAATAATATGTCTTCAACATATTCTTATCTTCACTTGAATCAGCTGAGTGAACTACTTTTGGATGTAATACTTGTTGAAGAAATCATGAACTCCATGATCATGTGCTGGAGTGTAGAACTTGCAAGAAGGAAGAGGAGAGAATCATTGTATCTCATAATCTGATGAAGTAGGAGCATTATCTGAATGCTTCTTGCTGCCATCAAACTCTGATCTACAAACATAATCTGAAAATGAAAAGAGATCTGTGCATACTCCTTCCCAAAGAGTACAAAAGTTAAGACAATTTATTTCACACCCAATTTCCTGAATAGCTGCAAAATTGTGATGTGAATCACATGTAAATATTCCAATCTACTGTAGCACCTGTATAGATCTGATATGAGACTGATAAAACTCTGATATATCAGAAACATTAGGATATGGAATAGCAAAGACAAAGGCTTCAGTGGCTCCATGAGGATATAGGGCTAGACTAGGAAAATTATGAACAACTGGGGAAAATTAATAGGTGTAAAATTCTGAATGATGGATGGGCTTAAGATCTGAACAATAAGTGTTTAGAACAGATCCAAACATGTTTAATATCAGTCCAAATATGACTAAGGACATGGATAACCAGCCAATGAAGGATAGAAAAGACTTCAAACCATGTAAGATAAATATCACTGCATAAGAAACCAATGAGGAATCAACTAGTGATCTTGGGATTTGTAGTCTTTGGATTATTTATAAGTATGGTAGATGGTATGGATGGTGGTATTATATGTGTCATGACATGCATATTAGCCTGCAAACAATCTTCTAAATCATATATACAAGCTTGTGAGGAAGAGCTGTTCAAAGGTAAGTCAATATTTAGTGAAAAATCACAATTTTTGGGAGATGAATCTAGTAGACTGAGAGGAGGATCATCAAAGAAAGGTTCTGATATTTCTGATTCTGATATATCAGAGAATAAATCTATATCAGAGACATGAGAAAAGGAGAGAACTCTGGCACTCAAAGAATAAGTTATATCACCTTGGAACTGCGCAGTATGACATTGTTCTGAGGAATCAGTAGGCTTCTCTAGTTCATCTGGAACTTCGATCTTGTGCTTCTCAAGAAGCTGAGACATGATGTCCATATTCTTCTTGAAACACTTCTTCTCTGAATGAAAACCCTTGCTGCAATAAGAACACTTGGATGTGCTCCCTTTCTTCTTAACTTTCTTCATTAAATCTTCACATGAATCTTCATCTTCAATTTCTGACTTTGGCTTCTTCACAATTTGCTTCTCTTTTGATTTGAATTTCTTGCTTCCTTGAACCAAGAGAGCATGATCCTTGCCCTTTGGAGAATTAAGGACACCCATATGGATCAATTTATCTTGCTCCTTTGTTAGTGAATCAAGAAAAGAATTTAAAGAAGGCATTTTCCACTTAGGAATAACAAGCCTAGTTGCATGAAAGGTAGATACAAAAACTGAGTAATCAGGACCCAATTTTGAAAGAATGGAAAGGATTAATTGATCATCTAATTTCTCAATCCCACATTGCTTGAGCATTAGAACAAGTGACTTGAACTTGGTGAAGAAACCCTCAAGAGATTCAAAATTGCTTGGACTCAGTGAGAACAACTCAATCTCCAATTGATGCGCTCTTAGCTCATCTTGAAATCCAAAGAGAGGCTCCAATTGAGTCCATACTTGGTTTGGAGCGGTCAAACCATCTAGATGAAAGAGTAGATCAGGAGAAATAGAGAGGCAAAGAAATCCATAGGCTTCATCCAACCTATTATGCCACTTGGCTTTCTCAATCACAGCATTGGGCTCATTCTCCAAAGCTAGTGTAACTCTATATAATCCTCTACTGCGCAATAGAATGGAGATTTTGGATTTCCATTCGTGGTAGTTGAAGGAAGTAAGAATTATAGCTGATGAAGAATCCATATTGCTGAATTGATGTGCTCAAGAATAAAATCTCTGCAACCTGTAAAACAAACTAGGAGAAAATCTGGTAAGCTAGACAAGCTCTTCTTCAGAGAGGGATAGGAGACTGGATGTGCTCCTCAACTCTGTAGAACTTGATCAACCTTGCTGCTCTGATACAATGTAGAAATAATAGACCAATGCTATGTGCAATGATGCTAAAAAGAAGCAAAAGAAATAGATCTTGCTACTAAGAATTCTCACAAGCATACACAGGAAAAATAGAGAGAAGAAAAGAGACTGAATCACATGATTGAAGAGATGAATATTGGTGTGTATCCTTCCATTGAATAATGATGAATAATAGTGTACATAAATAGTACATCCCTCATAGGAAAATCGAATTGTATGGAAACAACTCATAAATCTCAAAAAGGCTGACTTACCAAAATATAGCAAAACCCCCATAGGTGGATAAAGCACTTACTAAATCTATCAAGGACCTCACGAGTTGGCAAAAGCATGAGTGAGTTGTCAAGGAGATGGAAATAACATGCTAATCCTAGAAAATGGAGAAAAACTAATGGAGGATGGGTTGGAAACAAAAGCTCCCAGTTTCCTAGTTGACTAGCTTTTATCTTATCCATAGAAAAGCAGGAAACGCAGAATAAAGCAGAATCTGCTGTAAAGTCCTGTATACTAATTCTGGATGGTCAAAAGGTGGTCAAGATTAACCCAGAATTGAAAATAAATCATTCCTAGGA